>QEPC01000531.1:1016769-1031397 GCA_003113815.1 Sphenodon punctatus
CACTGAGAAAGAGGACATAAGAGAATCTTTATTGACTCTTTCCTAAACAGATGCTTCTGACTTCCCAGAAACAAGTGGGGGAGATATGTTGGGATGGTCCCAGCACAGAATGAGAATATTTGGTTGACATTTCTGTTGGCCAATTCGCATCAGAAACCAATCTTATACCACAGTGACATAAGAGAATCCCAGGCATAGGCCCCTTCTCTACATATGTTATACAGGCATATAAAATTGGGACCTTTTATAAAATATTTCTGATATTTGACAGAGATGATCATGAAAGTGTAATATATAGCCCTGCCAAATTTCATGTACACTGGTTGGACTACAAAGATATTATAGTCAGACATACATGTATATGTTAATTGCTTATACCACCAAAACCCTTTTTTCAATCCTTATGAAATTGGGCAAAGATAGTAAATATGGGAAGGGGTATAAACTGGACAAGTTTCACCTTCATTAGATGTGAGGCAAAGAAGTTACAGCTAAGAATGTATATGTAGTATATTGCAAAATACAATAATTCAACTGCTTCTAAAATCGGATTCCTGTATCCGATCGTTTTGAAATTTGGTACACATAATGCTTTCTATTTGAGGTATAGACACCCCAACTTCAGCCACATAGCACAGCCGATAATGTTACAGTCGATAATGTGTTTTCCATTGAAACCAATGGAAATTCAATTCCAAACTCACCGAACGTATCCGAACTGAACGTTTGAATTCGAGTTCGGTTCACACATTCGGTTCGGTTGACCGAACTATTCAAGTTCGGTCCGAACATCCAAACCGCGTTCGCCCATCCCTAGTGGAGAAATTTCTGATGCCAGCATTCAGCTAGAAGCTCAGGCTACTGCTGTGCTCCCTCGACTGTGAAGACTCCAGGACCAGGCAGAGAAAGGGACAAGACCTAATGGGAGGCAGTGGGTCTGCGCAGGACTGAGGAAGTGTGCTGAACAGGCTCACTGTTCACAACTGTATCATGGCCCCAATTCTGCACTTGAAGGCGTAATTTCTGTGCAAATATGTCTACTGATTGTAAAGACATAGAAATTCAAGTTGGGGGGGGAGGGGTCTTCCCCTTTTTATAACCACATCTCCTTCCATCCCAATATTGACATTCTGTGTTATGTCATAATTACACACACACCCAATAATCCCATAGTTTACTGGCAATTTGTTGATATTTTGCTGAGAGTGAGGGACCAAGGATCAAAACTGGCTAAATCCACCACCATTATCCCTCAGCCCCATCCTGCATACACAACACAGTATGGGTGTTAGATCAAAATTGCAAAACTAAGGAATGGTATAGGAACCTTAGAGTATAGAATCATGGGGCTGGAAGGGGTCTCAAGGGCCATCTAGTCCAACCCCCTGCTTCAAGGCAGTATGTACTATACCTACAGCATCACCGTTTTTGAAAACATCCAAAGAAGGAGATTCAACAACCTCTCAGGACAACCTATTGCATTACCCAACTCCTCTTGCAGTTAACAGGTTTTACCTAGTATTCAACCAAACTCTACCTTGCAGAAATTTAAGCCCAATCTCCTCTTGTTCTATCTTCAATAGTAGTGGAGAACAAAAGCTAGAAGTCTCTCCTTATATTTTACATTATGCCTGTCTGGAAGCTCCAACCTCCATTGCAGCATTTACTAAATTTATCCTAAATGAAAGAAAATGGGCATATTAAATTAAAGGCATATTAAGTTAAACATATTCAGTGAAACATGCCAAATGCACTTAAGTTAAAGATGTTAGGTTAAAAATGCAGATTTTGTTTTCTTAAGCCTTCAAATTCCTGATAGAGATACCAAAGAAAGGCCTTTACAGCAAAGCAAGTGCTTCTAATTTGCCTATGGGATAGTATATATTAAGTTAAACTAGCAGGCACAAACGGATACGCGAATATTCCTTTTGGCCTGAAAATATTTGTTTTGGCCTGCAAGTATTGCACAAATATTCAAATACAAATGAGAATAATATTTGTGAGTGTGAAATTCCATATTCGTTCTAGGAAGTGCTGTAAAACTGTGGATTACCTTCTAACTTTATACCTGCAGAGGTGGCCAAGACAAGAGAATAGTGTACTTTCCCTTCTCTAACAGTTCCGTAACAAGCAACATTTGCTTGCTACGGGCAGGGCCCACAATAATTCCTTTCCTGTGGACTAAAGCATTTTGCCTCCACCCCCAATTTCCTGCTGGGCCCTTATCCCACCAGCAGTCACCCTCCTCCTGCATCTCCCTTTGCCCTGCTGGGCCCCTAAACCCTCTTGTATTTCCCTTGGCTCTGCCGCAGCAGTCATTGCTGGGCCCCTAATATCCCTGCCCTGGTCCCCATTGATTTCCCATCCCCTGCCTTGTTAGGCCCATAAGTCCCTTGTGATGCCCCCATCCAGCTTCCTTGGCACTGCTGGTTACCTAAGACCCCTGTTCTTTGCCCCCTCAGCCCCCTGTTCCTCTAGGCTCTCCCCATGCAAGTTAAAAAGTAGGAAGGCAAAGGACAGCTGCTCCTGATGTGTAGAACTTGGGGTACCTAGTGAGACTCAGGAGAGTCACCCTTGAGCCTGTGTATGAAAGTGTATTTTCCCCTCTTTATATAGAACTGAAACATTCGCTACCCAGGCACCTTCGGGGTAGCTGTGTACTTGGGCAGGTATCCGTGAGTAGTAAATCTCCCACTTACCCGGAGCCTGAGAAGGGTATGGTGGTGATCTAGCGAGGACAGGCGTGCAACAGCCATTTGGCTGGTGGCAACCTCTTGGTGGTTTAAGCCAGTCAGCTGGGTGCATGCATGAATATGCAGACTAGCTGGGTAGATGAGCACCTGTCCAAGACCTGTGCATGCACATATACACCTGGTTTGGTGGCCTAGACTCAGAGGAGGTCACTGCTGTCTTGATTGCTGCTGTGTCCCCTAACTGCCATTGCCACTGATGACTCCTCCCCCCCCCGACCCAATGTAAACTAAACCAGTAGACATTCAAGTACCTGTCAGGCACATTACTTGAAAACAAATTGGGGGTGGGGGGAGGGGAGTCCGATCCCCTGTCCACCCCAGAGAGGGCCATTGCAGCCGCCACTCCTTGGGTTGGAAGGGAGGGCAGTTCAAATGAGCAGGCTCCTCCCCCTGGGAATCCAGGTATGGGGGGCTGCCGTCACAAGTCCCTCCATGCCACAGGCCAGCCAAACAGCTGTCCACATGGGACAGGACTCCTGGACCCCTGCTGCCTAGCAGGATTGAGCCCCCGGGAGGACTGACACCAAATAGCCAATCAGAGTGTCCTGGAGGAGCATACTTGCCCAGCCCAGGTGCGTGCACCAAACAGCTAATGGGGGGAGGGGGGGTTGGGGTTGTCCTTGGAGGATCATGCTCACCCAAGGTGGGTGAGCGTGCTCTTTCAGGTTCCCCTGATCAACTGTTCGGTCAGCTGAAAGCACACCACTCTTCTCTCTCTCCCCCACCCCCAATCAGCTGTTTGGAGGGCTGGATGAGCATACTCCTCCGGGCCTGATCCTCAGACCTTGCCTTCTGATGGGACTGGGTGGAGTATAACAGATGGGAGGGCACACATTAGCCTGAATTACCTTTGCTGGACGAACCTTAGCCCACATAGCCAACCTTCTTTGGACGATGCATCCAGTAGTAGCCGGCTGCCTGCCCTGAGGCGGAAGTCAGCAAATATCTGGTGGCCACTGAACTGACGATCAGGTGACTCATGTGCTACTGTCTTCTTTGTTTTCACTCTGTGTAATAATTAAATTGTGAGAGGTAGTTCAGTTACCACAAATCTGATAGGTTTATTCATTTTAGCGAGTACCTGTTTCAGCTCTACCTTTGTGTGCTGCATCCCCCCCTGAGAGTTGTGCCCCAGGCACATGCCTCTTTCACCCCACCCTTGGAATGACTCTGGGATTGGGGTTAGAAGAAGCAATCTGATGGCAAAAAAACAACCCTATCTCAGCTCTAGGATAAGAGAGAATAGCAAAAACTGTTCAAAAATAGATGAATTTCTCACAAGCAGGTACAAACCCAACTGTAACTTTTGTGCTAAAAATATATTGTGTGCTCTCCTACTACTCAGCCCATTCATCAGAACTCATATGACTGGAAAGAGAAGGTAGGGATGAGCAGGCACGATTATCCAACAGCAACAAACAATTGTGCTATTTCTCTATAGCCCCTTGTGCTATTTCACAATAGTGAGTGTTACCAGGTGAATAATGCTAGCCACTCATTTTTGGCTTAAGCACACATTTACCTATTATGTCTGTCTGTACAAACACACTTTGTACCACGTGCTTAACATGGGCAGTGATCCCAGAAGCATGTTGGCAGCAGACAGATTGTAGCTGGTGTTTGCAAACAGTCACTGTTACATCTGGAGATGCACGCCACCCTCTGTCCAGTTTGTGGTAATCTGAGAGCAGATTTAATGTTGGAATTCCACACCAGCAACAGCATTTTGCAGGGTTTAGGGTGAGAGGGGCAGACTCATGCCAAGGGTTGACAGAGGAAGTGGGAATTGGTCACTTAGTTGATAGGAGGAAAGCTGATAGAAGGAGAAGGGTTTGGTCAAAAACCTGGTACTGCAGTTGAAAACAAATCATTCTACAGATGTTTTTGTTTGAAAATCAAACTTTATAACTTTCAGGACCCAGAGAAAAATTGAAGATTCGTACACTGGTGAATAGATGTCTGGTCAACTGATTTTTACATAAATGATTATCTGGTAGAGTAATAATTGCATTCAATGTATTTCCTCAACTGATTAAAACTAAAGGAGCAATCACATTTTTAATGGCACGTAATAATTCCCCGTCACAAGAAGGAGCTAGTTAATCATTTCTAGCAACTGCGGTTACTTACACATTTAAGATGAAATAATAGCAGGTGTGGTAGAAAAGGCAAAGATTCCTATGCAGTGTATCACCTTATAAAGTCCTGTGTAACTTCCTTTTGCTACAAGGAAGAGCCAATTTTTAATTTAAATTTTTGTATTGATCATATTGCTTGTACGACGTGTCCTATCTACAGCTGTAGACTGAATTGTTCAGCTGCAAAACAAGATGCATAGCACTTAAGCAGTCTACCCTAAACTTTCACATAATTGTCATCTTTTGATTTTTAGGGAGCCTTCTCTAGCTATAAAAGGAAGATATGTAGTATACAACCATTAAATTCTTGGCTTTTGTCTTTATTCCAGCTAGTATCTGTTATAACGGTGGGTGTACAGTGTGGATTCTTGCCTCATGAATGAAATACCACAAGCTAACATGAGTATCGGTGCTACCCTCTGACTGTAACAGCATATAATTAGTATTGTAAATGACTTTTACCCTCTGCACAGAATTCAGCTTTCATATTTATGATTCAGATTGAGGCACATGGTAACTCAGTTAGTTTCTGTGCTAACTAGTTCTTTGATCGTTTCCCCATGTTCTCTTAATCCAGCATGCATAATACTGACTTTTCAAAGAAACACAATGTGCACCAATCTGTCAAACTAAAATTGAAGCCGTGTTTCTTTTATTCTGTATATAGCAAACTTCCATAAGAGGTAAAAACATTTTCTTAAATGCCATTTTTGCTATTGTTTCATGTTTCATACACCAGTCAGCAGATGATGAAACATTGGTTTCTCCTGCAAGATAATCATGTGTTCTACCCTGGCATTCTATTAGAGAACAGCAGTTTTCTGAACCCAGGGTCCTTTAAACAAATTACTTCTAAGTATTTCCTTGACTTTGTTTGACCATTTTGATATGATTGTGAAATTCTCTACTCTTGCAGGGCATAAGTAATGTTACTGACTGAGATCATTACGTTTTATTTATTTATTTATTTATTTATTTCTGTTACACTTCTGGGAAAATCCTCTAGTCAGTGAAGGATCCTGTAGTTGTGAAAGAGACTAGAAAAAAATTAGTTATTACAAAGCAGTAGGTCAGCTATTCTGACTTAAAAGAACAAAGAATTTCTACATTTTGAATAAAAATATCATTGGTTCAGCAAAGGAATATTTTCTAGGAGAAAATTGTTTTAACATGTTCCTAAGGGTGCTTTTAAAAACTGATCATTGCAGTTTATGTAATATACTGTAATTTCTGTATTACTGTCATGTAAAAACTTTTGTTAACCCTCTTAGCAAATATATATAGGGAGGAGGGGTTGAGGCATTGTTTTCCTTTTGTGACTGAAATCTGTGTTTTGATGTGTAGACTAGGTTTAGATTTTCCAGATTGGAAAGAAACACAGCTTCAATTTTAGTTTGACCAAGACCTTGAAAACTCATTCCAAATTTCACAGTGTAACCCCAATAAAACTTCTAACATTTTGAAAAATAAAAAATAAAATGCCAAACCCAATTTGTGAGTGAATCTTCTGAGAAGAATCTAACAAAGTGGGGTTTGGAAATTCATGCCCAATGTTCAGTGAATTGCCAGCTGGAAAGGAATCACATAGATCAGTACTTTAAAAGTCCTTTCTTCTATCATTCTCACAACTTACAGTCCTGCCTGGTTTCTTAGTCATTCCCCAGCATGTGCCATTCTAGTGTGCCTTGGCAACTGTGCAGCAGCTGACTAGAGGCAGCCAGGAGATGACCAATAAATGCAGGGTTGGGTTTCAATCTTTTCGTTTTGCAAGTACTCCTTTGAAGTGCATCTACCTCCTGAGATAGCTATGCAAAAACAATTATTTCTTAAAAACATATACCTTAATAAGCTGTCTCTAAGGAGCTTGCCAGGTATAATACTAGCCACTCATTTTTGGTTTTTAAAATGTGTCCTTTGTTATTTCTGCTTGTGCAAATACTCATCCCACTAAAGGAAAAATGTGTGTTTAAGACATGGAAAACTTGGGTGCCACTGTAGGCATCTTTAAGAACATAAGTAGTACCATACTGAGTCAGACCAATGGTCCATCAAGCCCAACATCCTGTCCTCCGACAATGGCCAATCTCAACAGCATGGGAGAAGAACCAATAGTCACAATGGGCGATCCATTCCCCATTGTTCACTCCCAGCTCCCGACAGTAAGAAGTTTATCCCATAAGCTGCTTGGTTAACAGCCATTAATGGACCTACCTACTCTCTAAGAACCTATCCAATCCCTTTTTAATCCCAGCTATACTACTGGCCTTGACAACATCCTCTGGCAACAAATTCCATAAGTTAGTAATGCATTGAGTGAAAAAGTACTTCCTTTTATTTGTTTTAAATCTGCCGGCAGCTAGTTTTATGGAGTGTCCCCTAGTTCTAGTACTATTTGAGAGAGTAAATAACCATTTCCTATCTACTCGTTCCATACCACTCAAGATTTTATAAACCTCTATCATGTCCCCTCTCAGTCTTCTCTAAGCTGAAGAGACCCAGCTTGTCAAGCCTCTCTCTGTACGGAAGCCATTCCATACCCTTTATCATTCTTGGTGTCCTTCTCTCTACCTTTTCTAGTTCAGCTATGTCTTTTTTGAGATCGGGCGACCAGAACTGCACACACTATTCGAGGTGCGGTTCCACCATTGATTTATATAGAGACATTATGACATCCTCCGTTTTATTCTCTGTCCCTTTGCGGATAACTCCTAACTCCTCAATATTTCACTGATGAATATCTGCTGTTATGTCTAGATAAGTGCATCAGTCTATTTCCAATCTGTAATAGTCCCAGGGTCCATAGTGACATGGACATTTGTGATGAGATGTTACACAGCCACTCTTTAATTCTTTCTGTTCTCCGTGGTGTGCTTGGAATGTCCCCCGAAGTTCTGCTCATGTTTAAAAACTATTTCCCTGTTATGCATGGTTTGTGGCAGCCAGCCACCAGTTGAAAACTTTTATCCATCCAAAGCCATGGGCAAGAAAGACAAAAGCCATAATACCAGCTAGCTGTGCCTGCTCCTTGAGCAGAAGAGGAAAACGGTATTCATATACCTGGTCCAGGAGGGAACTACCAAATCTTTAATATTTTCCAGAAAATTGCCAATGAGATGGACATTAGAGGATTGTGCAGGGTCTATAACAGTGCCACCAGAAAGCAAAGGACCTTATGTCAGACATACGAGGAGATCAAAGATAACTTTTACTTTAGATGTGGCCACCAGACCATGCCTTACTTACAACTTCCTGGACAGGGAAATCCTCATGCCTCTCCCGTGTGTGCAGCAGAGGGGCTTTCCATGTCAGACAGGTCCTCTGAACCAGGCCAGTTTCTAACCCTTAATCTGGTTTCCATCAACCCTGCCAGAAAGAAGTAGTTGCGAAGCAGTACATGGAGGTGGAAGTCCCCTCTTTGGTTTGTCCCACCTCCCAGCCATCTGAACTAGAGACCCAGGATGAAACTCTAGTGCAGGGGGAGGAGTTTGCCATGATCCTGCTTCCTTGGGAAACCTCTGCCAGCACTCCCAGAGATGAACTCCTTGCTGAAGGGTCACAGAATAGAACTGCCAGTGACCCTGAAGACTTGCTAAGTGAGAACTGCTTTTAAATGTTTCCACATCTGATAGCTGTACCCATGTTGGTGTGACGAAAGAGGGATGCTCTGCGGGGACAAAACTCTTAAGCTTTTGAAATGCATTTGTGCATGTTACCTTTTGGTGCTGTGTTTCAGAGCTGATTTTCTGGTGCAGGCTTTAGAGGGTTCAGTGTGGAATATGTACTTCACCTGGAGGGTTTGGGGTTGTTTTTAAGGCGCATACTTCACAGTTGAAAATGTTTATAATCTGTGAATAGCAGCTGACTCTATGCATACAAAACTTGTTTGGAAGCAAACATCACTCACTGCCTGCAAAAGCCACAGTGCAGGGCTAGTCTCCTTTTGTCAATGCAACTTTGATGAATCTTCCCTTGGGTGGGAAGCTTTTCACAAACTGCTAATCTGCTTGCCTGCCTGCATCCAAGGGGCTCTGCATGTGTGTTATTGCCACTGGACAAATGAGGATTGTGCCCAGACAGAGTTCTGTACATAGAATATTGAGATTAGTGGACCTTTTGGGACAAAACCATAAGAATAAACTAGTCTGGGGAAGCTTGTTTTGCAAGCTTGCTTTTGGGGAGAGAAAATCATGGAATATTTGCTCAGACCTGCGTGAAGATACTGTAAAATACAGTGAAATAATAAAATAATATAGTTTTACCCTATGCATTCTAGCGAGGTTAACATGCAGTCACTAATATATAGTTGGATCCAACGAGGTACAAACTTTGAACCCAAAACAAAAATGTAGTTACATTTCAGTGCATTGTCCTCAATTTTAAAAACCCCTCTTACTAAAGATAATACAATGGCAACAATTATTAATGGTACACTTTTTATGCCTCCTTTTTAAAAAGAAGCAGTGAGACAAACATCCAAAGATAGATTTCAGCCCTAAATAATTTTCTTTTTCCTCCTCTGTAAAAAAAACCTTGTTTGCTGAAAAACCACATACCTACTTTAATTCCGATCTCAGTAGCCTCAATAGTCCTGGATCGGCCCCTTCGGTCTTCCAGGGGTGCCCTCCTCGAGGTCCCCTGAGTCTTCCGGGGGGCTATGCAGGGGAGGGCATCCTCAGTGGCCGCACCACGGGTGCAGATCTCCCTCCCGGAGGGGACCCGTTTGGCCCCAGATCTCCCCTCTTTTCAAAGAATTTGTAAGACCTGGCGTTTGGCGAGGGAGATGGGTGAGTGGGTAGGGTTGTGGGGGTTAGGGTGGGGTGGGTTTGGGTGTTTTATGGTTTCCTCCTTTTATGATGGTTTTTAATGTGCTATTGTTTTTAATGATTGTTATTTTATGTGTTTTATTGAATGTGAGCCACCCCGCTCTGCCTGTGGCAGGAGGGGCGGGGTAGCAAGATAGTTTAAATAAATAAATAGTCCATTCAACATCATGGTCCTATTATGATAGGTATTGTCTATGCTTATAGGGAAACCATTCCCAAGCATAAGTAGTTTGCAGTTGAAAACCCAATGGGATTTATGCAGGTAGACCTTTTAACCCAGTTGGAACCCAGAGAAGCTGATGGTTGCTATTATCTTCTCTCCTCTTCTCTGTTTCTTGGACAATCAAGCTACAAGTTGCAGTTTTGCGAACTAAGAATATTTAGCTTGAAGCCAAGGACCTTGGTTGTGTGTCCAATGAAAATTGCAGTTTAGAGTTTTGCTCTTTAACATCATGGATGAAATATTGAAAGGGCTGCCCTTCGTTGTTCAACTCTGGTGGAAAGTTACGTGTAGTTTACCAGTCATTTCCTGAAGATAATTTTGGGAGGTTATAAACTTGTCACGTTCCTGTGTAATGGTATTTCTAAAGCAATACTATGGCCTGTGGATTCTTCTTTGGTATGTGGTTCAAACCAATTAAGTTTGAATGATTTTATCACTGCAAAATATGATGCAAAAGCAACTCAAGCTAAATTGCATTTCTAGTTCTGATGAATTTTCCAATATATAAAAAATTACTAGATTTACAAAAACTGCAGTCAAACATTCATGAATTGGTTGCAGGTATTTAATGTGTAAGTAACAATACTCTCGAGATTTACAGATGTGATCAGTGAAGCAACTCCAGCAAACAGACCCAGTGTATTATGCAGTGCATGCTGAGATTCCCATTGACACCAGCAGGTATTCCATTTATGAATGGGGAAAGTATGATGGTCCTGAGTGACTTAGAGCCTATTCAAGCTACCCGTAATCACAAAAGTAGTCTCATTTATATTTTATTTTATTTGATGTGTAACACTCTGAGTACCATTTGGTAGGGGCACTGTGAAAATTAAAATTATTTTTATTAGTGGGAAAATACACTCAAGATTTATTTTAAAATAAAATACTGTAGTCTTAGCACAAGTGAGCAAACATTTTGGCACATTGGAAAATAAATGAAACTTAAAGTAAGGCAAACAATATACAGGACAGAGTGCTTGGGTGCAGTCACACAATGCACTTACCATGCCTTGAGGAGGTTTATGCCACTCTGGACAGCTTTACCATGCGATGCAGTGCATTGTGTGCCTGGCAGCTGCCAGATGTTCCCCCCCCTGCCACATAGTGGGGCAGGCAGCGAGCTACTACATGCTGTGTCCTGAGAAATAGGCTGGGGACGCAACATGTAGTAACCTTACCCAAAGTGGAGTAAAATTGCCCATGGCACAGTAGTGCGCCACCGCTCGTATGCCCGATCCCTGTCTGTTCCATTATGCGACGAGATCTGCTGTTGGGCTTTGAGTGGCAGGTTAGTTCCAGTCCTGCCTGACCACGTCACAGCTGGGGACAGGATAGTGAGCTGGCCAGGGGAAGGGGTGGGGCAGGGCTGGGTGCCTGCACATGTGGCTGGAGCCTCGGCCCTTAAACAGTGGCCTACCCAGCTACCCGGCGGTGGACTGACTGTCTGTTCCGTTCCCTGTTCTAGACCTGAAGTGTGGCGGCAGAAATTTCCTGCCACAGGTTGCATGGGGATTGAGCCTGCCACAGCTCGTGTGGAGGCATCCAATGTCTATATAAGAAAATTCATATTGATTTAACTAAAATAATTTAAAATCAATCTGGTTTAAATGGTGCATGCTGCTACTGTTCACTCACAGACTAACTTAATCTCTGCTTTAATCTGTTCAATTTCCATTGCTAAATTATCAAAGCAAGATAAACAATATTAACTCAGGCTTCAATGACTTAAGTGTCATTGAAGGGGCATGAGGGGTTTGACCTGTACTGATTTGATACTTAAATTAAATTGATTCAGGATTTCCAAAATGTAGTCCAGGGGAGATTCTTTAGCCTCAGGAAAATAAGATCACTTTCAGAATTTTCAATAAAAGAATCTGTTTGCTTTGGAGATATATAATATAACATAATACTAACAAATCACCAGGACCAGATGGTATTCACCCCAGATTTCTGAAGAAACTCAAATATGAAATTGCAGACCTACTGTTAGTAATTTGTAACCTGTTGCTAAAATCTGCCACTGTACCAGAGGACTGGAGGGTGGCAAAGTAACCCCAATATTTAAAAAGGGATCCAGAGGTGATCCTGGAAGCTACAGACCAGTAAGCTTGACGTCTGTGCCGGACAAAATGGTGGAAATCATCATTAAGAACAAAATCGCTGGGCATGTTGATAAACATGGCTTAATGGGGAAGAGTCAACATGGATTTAACAAAGGTAAGTCATGCCTCACAAATCTGTTGGAATTCTTTGCAGGTGTAAATAAGCATGTGGACAAGGGAGACCCAATAGATATAGTGTACCTGTATTTCTAGAAAGCATTTGATAAGGTCCCACTTAAAAGACTCTTGAGAAAATTAAAAAGTCATGGGATTGGAGGTAGTGTCTTACTATGGATCGGTAACTGGTTAAAGGATAGGAAGCAAAGAGTAGGACTCAGTGGGCAGTGTTCACAATGGACAGATGTAAAAAGTGGTGTGCCCCAGGGATCTGTATTGGGACCGGTGCTGTTTAATATATTAATTAATGATCTGGAAAAGGGTGTTAAGAGGGAGGTGATCAAATTTGAAGATGGCACCAAGTTATTCATGGTAGTTAAAACACGAGCAGACTGTGAAGAACTGCAACAGGATTTTACAAGACTGGGTGCCTGGGCATCTACATGGCATCTACATGGAGATTTAATGTGGACAAGTGCAAAGTGATGCACATACAGAATAATAATCCAAACTATGAGTACTCAATGATGGGTACTAAGCTAGGAGTTACCACTCAGGAAAATGATCTGGGCGTGATTGTGGACAATACACTGAAATCCTCAGCCCAGTGTGCCGCAGCGGTCAAAAAAGCAAACAGAATGTTAGGGATTGTTTGGAAGGGGATAGAGAATAAAAGTGAGGCTGTCATAATGCCTCTATACAAATCAATGGTGCAAGCGCACCTGGAATATTGTGTGTAATTCTGGTCACCTCATCTCAAAAAAGACACAGCTGAACTAGAAAAGGTACAGAGAAAGGCACCGAGAATGATAAAGGGTATGGAACGAGTTCCGTACAAAGAGAGGCTTGACAAACTGGGTGTCTTCAGCTTAGAGAAGAGAAGATTGAGAGGGGACATGATAGAGGTTTATAAAATCTTGAGTGGTGTGGAACGAGTAGATAGGGAACAGTTACGTACCCTCCCAAATAGTACTAGAACTAGGAGATTCTCCATAAAACTAGCTGCCAGCAGGTTTAAAACAAATAAAAGGAAGTACTTTTTCACTCAATGCATAGTTAACTTATGGAATTTGTTACCAGAGGACGTTGTCAGGGCCAGTAGTATAGCTGGGTTTAAAAAAGGACTAGATAAGTTCTGGAGAGTAGGTCCACTAATGCCTGTTAACATAGTAGCTTATGGGATGAACTTCTTACTGTCGAGCTGGGAGTGAACAACGGGGAATGGATTGTCCATTGTGACTGTTGGTTCTTCTCCCATGCAATCGAGATTGGCCACTGTTGGAGGACAGGATGCTGGGCTAGATGGACCATTGGTCTGACTCCGTATGGCACTTGTTATGTTTTATGAGTTGTTTTCTAAATTGTGGATCAAGGTTTTGCTACATTTGAAATATAACCTATTTCTTTTAAATATACATTGTGACTGGGTGTTAATCAAACAAACAAGACAATAGACTTCTGCAGTTTGGGCTTCCTCTGTGCAGCCCCCACTCACATGTTTAGTGTATACAGCCTAATAAATAAGGAGACCCCCCTGTGTGTATTTCATGTGCTTGCACGCAGCCCCCACTCAGCCCCCGCTCACATGTTTAGTGCAACAAACCTAATATACAAGCAGGCATTCTTTCCTGCCACGCTCCGCTCATTCCCCCTTCAGTATCCCGCCCCGTCATGACTCTCAGTGAACCACTGGAAGAGGCCCCACCAGCTGTTTCTTTCCTCTGGGCTATTATCTTTTCCCCCAGGCTATTACTTGTTTCCCCAAGAAATTCAGCTTGACCATCCAATCAAGGTACACCCAATGGCTCAACAGATATTCTCGCTCGGCATCAAGGCAGTGATGAGAAAAAACCGCAGGGAAGGTCCTGCCTCTGTTAGTGACTTCTCCACTTCTAGCTGTGTAAAAACATCCAGAAAAGCTGCAGTCTCAATCTCAGCCCATTCCAACCAAACGTTGGAGTGTATGCACTCAATGTATGCATGGTCCAGCACCTGCTACCCCCGCCCACCCATGGAATTCATACCTACATTTATATCTGCCACAAGTTGGTGACTGGAAATCACCTTTTGCTATACACAGAACACTGAATTTATTGAGCAAATTACATACTTCATTGAGCCACTCTAGTGAAAATTGAAAGCGAAAGTAAAAATTGTTAATTGAAATCAATCAGTCTTTGCATGTGTTAGGTTCCGGACCTGGCTTCGGGGAGTCCCGGCCGGGTTGGGGCAGGCAGCGCCGCGACATGCGCAGCCGGTTGCCCGGCAATGGGGATGCTGACAATGGCTTGTGGCGCAGCCCCGGAATCAGCGCCAATGCCCACAGGCCCTGCATGGCATTGCCCTGCCGCCATCCCCCATTGCTAGGTGACCGGGGACGCCGTTGCGACGCAGTGCCCAATTACAATGCCGGGAGAGGGAGGGGCCTGGAGAGACTGGACCCAGCCACACCTGAGGGATCGGCAGAGG
>QEPC01000531.1:1031714-1052272 GCA_003113815.1 Sphenodon punctatus
GCCTCTCGCGCACCCCCCTGGGACCTCAATTATACCCCATCTCAGTTTTCCTGGTGTCCCCACCTGTGGGTCCCAACGCACGAGTGTGAGTATATGGGCCTCTTCTTTCCTTCTACCCTTTCGGACTCGGGGAACACTGTCCTCTCCATCCAGTGATGATCCGGGTTGCTCCCAGTTCCTGAGAGAAAGCCCACACACGATCCTGAGGGCAAATACCTTCCGCCAAGGACCCACTCAATTTGGAGCAGGCGCAGTGAACCCCTGTCCTCGCCCAGTGTTCCCCACCCCTTTGTCCTCCCTCCTACCCTAACAGTATTACCAGCAACCTCTATCCCTAATTTCCCCCATCATGAACACCGCTCAGGAGTTGACCGCCCTTCTGAGGACAGTTCAGTCCTTGGTCCTCGAGGTTAAAGATTTGCGGGAGAAGCAAGAACAGTGGTTCGGGGGTGGGGAGGGCGCAAGCGCAGGTCCCATGAGCCCCGATCCCAGGGACATGGGGGCAGTTCTCCCCCCTCCCCCCGCGGTGGCCCAACCGACCCCAGGGATCCTCAGATAGCTTCTGTCCTTCCACAGGAACCAAAGGCTCCTAAACCCGATAAATTTGTGGGAGATAAAAGACAGTGCCAGAACTTCTTGGCTCTATGTGCCCTAACCTTCCAGACCCGTACCTATGCAACCAATCAAGCAAAGGTAGCCTATATAATAGGACTCTTATGAGAGGTGGCCCTTGATTGGGCGACACCCCTTCTGACTACAAGTAGTCCCTTGCTGGGGGATTATAAGGGGTTTCTCAGAGAATTCAAATTCTTGTTTGATTATCCCCACCGGTTTAGGGATGTGGAACAGGCCATCTTACATATTAAGCAAGGGAATAATCCATTGCTGGATTACATTACCCAGTTCCAGCAACTTGCAAGTGATTTGGGATGGAGTGTTCAGGTCCTGTTTCTCCAGGGGCTCAATGAAGAACTAAAAGATCAGCTAGCCTATGTAATTACCCCGGTTAGTTTTAGTGAGCTGGTCTTGACTATCCATATTGATGAACGGATAACAGAACGGAAGCAGGAGAGACAACAAGACCACTTTCAGGGGTCAGGGTCGCGCTTTGTGAGAACCCTGCCACCTGTGAGTCCACACACACACCCCGCAGAAACCCCAGGACCAGAACCCATGGAGATTGGTGCAGTACGAGGCCAAGTCCGGAAGAATAAGTCCATTATAGTCAAGACTTTGATCAAGTCTGGGGCCTCAGGTAATTCTATGGACCACCATTATGCTAGGCGCCACCATGTAAACCAAAGGAGTGAGGGACTTAATCCATACCATAGATGGGTCCCCCTTAATCTCCAGGCCTGTCACCTCCTGCACCCTAGCATTACCTTGTACCATAGGCACCCATACAGAGCGTGTATGTTTCGATGTCATCGCTTCCCCCCTGTTCCCGCTGGTCTTAGGATATTCATGGCTTCTTCTCCATAACCCCATGGTAAATTGGGCTCAAGCTACAGTAGACTTCCAGTCCCCCTATTTCCAAGCAACATGTAACCAGCCCCCACCCCGGGGTCATCTCCTAGGGACCATCCAACCTAGGTTACCCGAGCCCACTATTCCTTGGGAGTACCTGGATATGCAAGAGGTTTTTAGCAAACAGGAGTCGGTGGAACTCCCTCTCCATTGCCCTTATGACTGCCCGATCGACCTAATCCCTGACGCAGAGCCTCCTTGCGGCCGGATTTACTCACTATCCCCACTGGAATTGAAAACACTTCGAGAATACCTAGAGGACAATCTAAAAAAGGGGTTTATTTGCCGTTCTACTTCCCCTGCTGGAGTGCCACTATTTTTTGTTCCTAAGAAAGAAGATCTTCGGCCGTGCATCAACTTTAGACGACTAAATGCCCTCACAGTCAAGAACAGATACCCGCTACCATTAATCCCTGATCTGTTGGACCGTCTAAAGGGGGCCACCATCTTCGCAAAACTTGATATTCATGGTTTGAATCCGCAACAGGGACGAATGGAAGACTGCCTTCTGTACAAGGTATGGACATTTTGAATATTTAGTAATGCCATTCAGCCTTGCAAATGCTCCTGCCACCTTCCAACATTTTATAAACGACATTTTCTGAGATATTCTGGACATTTTTATCATTGCCTATCTCGACGATATCCTAATTTACTCCCCTAACCTTGAATCGCATATACCGCAGTTGCATACAGTACTGTTGCGATTACGGCAACATCACTTATATTGCAAATTAGAAAAATGCATCTTCCATGCAACCACCATTCCCTTTTTGGGGTTTGTGATATCCCCCCAAGGAGTTGAAATGGAAACACACAAAATTGAGGCCATTCAAAAGTGGCCAGCCCCTACCGCTATTAAGCCCCTTCAACGCTTCCTAGGGAGCACGAACTATTATAGGCAGTATATTCCCCGCTATGCCAAGCTCACCCTTCCTCTCACCCAATTACTCAAGAAGGGGGCTCCCTTTAGGTGGGGACCTACCCAACAACACGCCTTCGAGACCCTAAAAAGGGCCTTCATGGCTGCCCCCATCCTCCAGCTACTGGATGTCACAAAACCATTTGTTGTGGAAGCTGATGCATCATAGGAGCCGTCCTGACCCAGCAAAACAGCCCATCCCTTAAAAGGCTCTCATGTGCTTTCTACTCCCAGCAGCTGACACCGGCGGAACGGAACTACACAATCTTCAATAAAGAACTCCTGGCCATCAAAGCTGCCTTTGAAACCTGGAGACACTATTTGGAAGGCGCCCCAGACCCCGTTTAAGTGTTTACCAATCACAAAAACCTGGTATACCTAAAGTCTGCTCAGATTAACAATGCTCGCCATGCTCGGTGGGCCCTTTTTTTTTTTTTCCTTCCGGTTTTCATTTACCATTAAGTACAGACCAGGAACAACTAATACCTTGGCAGATGCCTTATCCAGTTCAAGGAAGAACCAGTTGACAAGCTTGAAGGGCCCCTCCTACCGCCCCGGGTGTTTGCAGCCACCATACCTACAGGCAGCACCTATGCCAGGAGAGCCAGAAGGACCTGCCGAACCAACTCTGCCCCCAGCAAAATGGCCTGTATTACCACCACAATAAAGTAGTAATTCCCCCGAAATACAGACCCCATATTTTATGGACCCATCATGACTCCCCTTTAGTGGGCCACCCCAGGGAATGACGGAGTCTCCACCTGATTCTTTGTCGTTTTTGGTGGCCAGGGATCTGGAACGAGGTCACAAGATATGTGAAAGGATGTGCTGCTACCTGTGCCCGTACCAAGGTACCTCGCTGAGCTCCTGTCGGATTACTACAGCTAGCACCCCTACCTTCCGGCCTCTGGCAGAAAATAGCATTAGATTTCATTGTAGAGCTCCCTGTGTCAGAAGGATATAATACTATTTTAGTAGTGATAGACTACTTCACCAAATTAGCCCATTTTATCCCATGTAAGCGACAACCCACATCCCAACAAACGACGGTCCTCATCCTACAATACATGGTTTGTTTACATGTGCTCCCACGAGATCGTGTCTGATAGGGGTTCACAGTTTGTAGCTAAGTTTTGGATGGCATTTTTCCGTTTCTTAGACATCCAATTAAACCAGACTACCGTCTATCACCCTCAGGCAAATGGACAAGTGGAAAGGGTTAACCAGACCATGGAATGTTATTTGCGATGTTTTCTGAACTATCTCCAAGATGATCGGGCCCTATACTTACCGTTGGTGGAATTCACTTATAATAATGCTTCCCATACCTCCTTAGGAACGTCACCATTCTTTGTTACTTATGGCTTCCACCCCCTAGCCCCCATTTGACGGATCTACTGCCAACCCCTGTACCTGCAGCCGTACGGATCCAAGAAGCACAACGAGAAGCGATAGCTCACCTACGAGGCGCCCAACAACAGTATAAATGGTACACCGATAAAGATTGTCGAGCCGTACCCGAATTCAAGGTGGGCGAACTTGTGTGGGTAAAATGTCATAATTACCCCTCTGATCACCCGTCCATGAAACTTGACAATGCCTATATGGGCCTGTTTCCTATCAAGGCAAAGGTAAATGAGGTCACACACACGGTGGACTTACCGAACCACCTCCATATTCATCCAACATTTCATGTTTCCCTCCTGAAGACCAGGCACCCTCCCCATGACCAGCAACAGGCGCACCCCCTCTTGATTCAGGGCCGCCTGGAATATGAGGTTGCGGCGATCCTCGATTCCAAATATAGTAGAGGTCGACTCCTCTATTTGGTGGATTGGAAGGGGTTCGGCCTGGCCAAACAGTCCTGAGAGCCTCAAGCCCATATTCAGGCTCCGCGACTGCTACGCCATCTCCACCGCTCGCATCCCCACAAGCCCGGCCCACAACCCTCAGTGTGTGTGCGCGTGAGTGAGTGACGAGTGTGTGTGTGGATCAAGTGCATGGCTCAGGTGTGTGGATGTGATTATGATTGCAGGGTGAGTGGTGGTGACCCCAGATTGTTCCCTTCTCCCTATTGTGCACCCCCTTCCCCCTGGAAGTGTCAGTCAGAGAGTGTGTGTGTGTGTGCGCCCTCCCCCCCACCCCCCCAGTCTTGATCCCTGCCTGGAGCCTCCACACCTCTCATGCACCCCTTGGGACCTCAATTATACCCCATCCCAGTCTTCCTGGTGCCCCCACCTGTGGGTCCCGATGCATGAGTGTGATTATACGAGCCTCTTCTACCCTTTCGGACCCGGGGAACACTGCCCTCTCCGACCAGCGATGATCCGGGTTGCTCCCAGTTCCTGAAAGAAAGCCCACACATGATCCTGAAGGCAATTACCTTCCGCCAAGGACCCACTCCATTCGGAGCAGGCACAGTGAACTCCTGTCCTCACACAGTGTTCCCCACCCCTTTGTCCTCCCTCCTACCCTGACAGCATGCCCTCCGCCTGGTTTCTCGCAGGGCACCCTGTACTTCTGGGAGTGTCCAGATCTCATACAGGGCAAGAAGCTCTCCATCACTGGGTTCACATTTCCTGTACCCCGAGCCACTTGTTTCCCCCAAGAAATTCAGCTCCACCGTCCGGTTGAGGCACACCCAGTGACTCTACGGTTATCTTGTCTCTCTCCTCAGGGCAGTGATGAGGAAAAACTGCAGGGAAGATCCAGCCTCAATTAGTGACTTCACTTACTGGCTGTGCACAAACGTCCAGAAATGCTTCAGTCTCAATCTCATCCCATTCCAACCAAGTGTTGGAGTGTATGCACTTGATGTATGCATGGAGTGCGTACATTTTTATTATTATTTATTTATTTTCATTCCTTGATAACCCACCCCCTCCTACCTAAAGGCAGCTCGGGGCAACTTGCAAATAGTATAAAAACCATAAAATACAATATAAAATCTTAATTAGAATAAAATCCCTGTCTCTTTCCCATCTTCCCCGCCTGGCGGAATAGCCAGGTCTTTATACTGTCGTCAAGAGGAGGGAAGGTCTGGGACCAGACGGACCACTACCAGGAGGGAATTCCACAGCCTTGGAGTGGCCACCGAGAACGCCCCCTCCATAGTTACCACCCAAGAAACTTGCCCTGGGGCTATATACAAAACGCCAGCATCTATAGCTACATTATTAGTAGTAGTAGTAGTAGTAACTTTTAATTTATCCTTCTAATCCTTGTAACCAAGCCACGCAAGTGCACCTGCCACTTCTCAGCTTCATGAATGTCTCCCTGCCTCTTTCCCCTCTCCCTTGTCTTTCCTAGGTTGTAAGTCCCTTGGAGCAGAGATCTGTCTGACCACTGATTGTACCATGCCAAATACATTACTAACGTGGCACTATATAAATAATACTATCTGTCTATCTACTTATATACAGCAGAGACTGAGACAAACCAGGTCAGATGATTGCATCAACTTCTGCTGGAGAGAACGTACAAACTTTCAGGCCACATGGAGCCCATTTCATGCATACATTGTTGGAATGTGTGCGCTCCCATGTGTGCATGTAGTGTCTGCACTCCATCATGCAAACATGGAACTCCATTGTGTGCATGTGCCACCCTATGAGCACATAGGAAGCCTCAGAGGATGGGTTTGACAGCTTGCTCTGTACATCAGGCCTCCCCCAAATGATATCAAAGAACAAGGTATCCACCATCTGTCATCTTTATCTATTCCACATATTGTTTTAGCACACAATTTTCTATGTCACAATGAACTACTGCTCTTCACTGTACTTCATTCATAGTGAGATTTAGTGCAGTAGTAATTTGGGCAAATTGTTTATTTAATATAAAAAGGGGGGACATTCATATTAACGAATAGTAAATATATAATACATGCTAAGAACTGCAGTAGGGTAATAAAGAGAATTCCCTCAAGAGCATGTTTTGATGACCTCTCTAATACTAGCTTTCAAAAACTATACAGAATTTATTGGAGAACGGGTTCTTTTAGAGACTCCTCCTTATTAGGGTTTTCACAATTCTTTGAATAGCTGTGATCTCTGTTTTATCATCTGCTGTGAAAGTACAGTATTATATATAGTTTATAAACTAAAATAATAAAAAGAGGAGCATGTGAAGGGTGGTTCTGGGATGAAAGTAGGGTTTTTTGCAATGTATTTTAATGTTATTTAATTGTATTATATTTTTACTATAGTAAGCTGTACTCAGCCTTTTTGAAAGGGCAGGATATAAGTTTAAATAAATAAAATAAAGATCAGTCCATTATTTTATGTTTTTAATGTAGCTGTAGCAGGGGTGGGGAATCTTTTCTGTCCCGGGGGCCACACTAAATATTAGTACGAGGGCCATAAAGAGGTTGGGGGCAGGGGTGCTTAATGGGTTTATTCAAGGGCCCAGATCATGGATCTGTGCCGTGGATCTGTCCCCATCCCATGTGTGCATGCCCACCTCTGTGCTCCTTACCATTTATTTATTTACTTATTTATTTATTTATTTCATTATATTTATATGCCACCCCCCCCATGCCTACGGCATCTCGGAGCAGCTTCCAACATAATATAAAACAATTTTTAAACATTAAAAAAAATCTATAATATCATAATTAAAACAAATTTAAAACACCCCCCACAAAAATTAACCCACCCCCCACCCCACCCTCCCCTCCGAAGGCCTGGGCGAACAGCCAAGTCTTACAGATACATCGAAAGGCCAACAGGCCCGGGGCCAGGCGAGCCTCCTCCAGGAGGGAGTTCAGTTTTTCAGTGTTTGGGGGGTAGAGAATGGATCCTGGGGCTAGATCCAGTCACTGGAAGGGGGCCACATAAAAACTTTCCAAGGGCTGCATTTGGCCCCCGAGCCTGAGGTTCCCCACCCCTGACCTATAGTATGCATTTGTTTAAGCATCTGTTTTATCTTTAATAATAATAATGATTATTATATAATATATACTAATATATTTATTATTCAGCACCTGCCAAATGGTGCTCGGAGCACTTCAAAAAATCTATGTAAGAAAATATAATAAAATAATGTAAAATCCATGTAAAGGCAATTTATTTCCATACACAATTAAAACCTTTTCACAGTCTGAAAAGCATATTTAAAATGTTTTAAATATGCTCTATAGTGAAGCATTGTTATGCAAAAGTAAGCATCTGTCCAAAAAAAATACACAGAGTTATGTTTCACTTACGAAAAGCTCATAGGAAAGTTCACAAATTTATGAAAATTGTAACAAGTTGGAGAGAAAATGCAAAAGGGTTCACTACCAAAATCATAGGAAATAATATATAACAATTTATGGGAAAGCTGTGACCTTCAAGGTCAGAATTTCATGACAGCCAAGAGATATGCCACTCCCTTTTTTCAGAAAATAAAAACATTCTATAGAGTTTTAAGGATGATTCCTTAACATCTTGTACAGACAAAAGGAAAGATGAAAGAACCTGTAAGAGGTTATAACCTGTAAGAACCTATAAAGAGTACTGTCATTCTGACTTCAGAGTTAAAAATGGCGGTAGAGTATTGTTTAAACATCGACACCTATAAACCAGGTGTTTCCATGTTGTCTCCCTCTCACTCAAAGCTAATTACTGAATAAGAAATTGGCAATAACTGCTTGAGCTGCTGCCCGAGGTGGAACCAGTGCCTGTCCTTCCGCTGGTGATCCAGGCGGGACTTGGCAGCCAAGACCTTGCGTTGTGCAGTATTTGGCTACACAAGCTGCCTGTACTCGCAAGCCGAGCTATGCCCTCAGTGGATCTCATGGGCCCACAATGTGGTCTCCCCCAGCAGCTCCCTGTGCTCCCTGCACTGCCAGCCCCTTAGTACCCGCAAGCCCTGGTTCCGCTGGGTGCTTGTTGCTGGGAGATCAGTCTACACCTGTTGCAGTGGCAGTCCTTTAGAACGGCAACAACAAAAACCGTTAATTCAGACCACCCCCACCTTGCCACCTCAGTGTTCCAGCCCCTGCCCAGCCTTCCCATCCAAATATACCAACCATCTTCCACCCACCGAATGGAAGTGGGAATGAATACCTGGTCTGTGCTGCTGCTAGGGCAGTTCCTGTGGTGGGATCTCAGTGCCATGTGGTTCTCCTGAAATCACTGCAGAGGAGTGAAGAGCATACAGAAATCAAGCACTGCCATTCATGCCTTCCCCTCCCCAGCTGCCATTTTGTCTTCCACCCCCACTGTCCTGCCATGGTGACTTCCCCACCTTACCAGCCTGCCGTCCCGCCATGGTGCCTTTCCCTCCCTCCCATTCCATGGGCCTACCATGGTGCCTTCCCCACCCACTTCCCATGCATACTATTTGTACTCGGTGCTGCTGTGTCCCAGGGAGTATCCTGCTCCTCTCCAGCGCTCTCCTGGCCACCTGTGAACATAGTAAAGAAAGAAAGCCACATAATTAGATAGCAATAAACAAAAACATTTTATCATGCAGCTGTGTAAACGCAGCCTCCCTCCCCCTCCCAAGGTACATTAACTTGTTAGTTGCCTGACTGTCATTCTTCGCCATGGCAATGAAAAGATTGTGGAAGTAGCTCCAGAGAAAGCAATGCTTTCATTGGGCACGTGCTGCAAACCAGGATGAGCTGGCACAACACACATCTGAAAATGGTGCTCATGGGCTGTTAAGTCAGACATTATATATGTGCCAGTGAGAGCAAGAATGGACAGAGGGGCAGGAAGCAGTCACTCCTTGGAATGCTCCTGGCTTTTCATCCATGACTCTATGTTGCTGACATATCTGTATGCGCGTGATGCTGTACGCAACCTAATTGACAGGCTGTGGACATGTGTGTGCACATTAGCTCCCATGTGTGTGACCAATGGGGGCAGCCACCTAATAAACAAGTCAGTGGACACCCACCTGGCGAGGGCTACCATCTCATTTGTAAACACCCACTATTTTACCTAATCATCTTCTTATGTCTTCACTTACTGTGTTGTTTTTATGTTACTTGCACTGCCCCCTCCCACAAACACACACGAACAAATAAAATATTACCTGGGTATTTATACATCCCTCATCACTGCAGTACTTAAATACTTCATAAAAATCTGTGTTTTTTCTTTTTTCCTCTCAACCTTTCCGAGGTAGGGAAGAAGTATTAGTTCTTTGAGAGCCTCAGTGTACCATTGTTAAAGTGCTCTCTGACGTTAGGACCCAGTACTAATGGGCTAGTTTGTATGCATAACCTTACAGTTTGTGAAAGGTGTTGTAAAAGCTTTTTACCCTTTTTTGTTTTCCTCCCTGAGTTTGAAACCTATTGCTTTCTCATCTAATGGGTGTCTCGTCAAGCTCCTGGGCAAAAGCGTTCAGGATTTACTCACTTCCAGACGTTATTCTTGGTGGTGACCCTATCAGCCAGGATGGTGAGTGAGCCACAAATTGTGGTGACAAACTCAATGTACACTGGTGCACGAAGACAAAAATCACACTATCCTGCCTTCCCCACCCTCCCCTTGCATTGCTAAGGGGAATCTGCCTTGGGAGAAAGGAACTGGGGCTGAGCAGGGAGTGCACCCATGTAGATAAGGGGACCTTTGAATGTTCCTTGCTCTGAGCACTGCTTTACTGGTCATTTTGGGTCTCATCTCAAGAGGTGTCTTACTACCACCAGCAAGTTCGATCATACAGATTTATTTGATGCAAGCCGTAAATAAATTTGATTGATTGACCATACAGAGGTTTCCTTTTAAAGAACCATCATTTACAGGTATGACTGGCAAGGTGCTCGCGCACACACACATGCACACATACACACATTTTACAGATGAGGTCTAAGAAATTAAACGGTGTACCTAAGGTCATATTGGATATTTTCGTGTTAGGTTTTGGAGTTGAACCCAGAACTCCCAAATCCCAGTCCAAGCCTCAGTCAAAAGAATGATGTTTCCTCCCTTAGATACAGTGGAGTCCACTGAAGTAGAACTTGCATAACTAGAATTTCTGGATATGTGGAATTTATTTTTCCCCAGCTGCAAGTATATGGGGTTCCGGCTGTATTGCTTTTTGATCTGGATAAGAATTCTGAACCATCGGATTTTAAGGTGTTTGAGCGCGATCCAGCTCCATACAAGTCAATGGGAGCTTAGTCATTGACTTAAATGGCAGCTGGATCACGTTCCATGAGTATACCCACCCAATTATCAGGACCTTTGAGTGCATTCATGATTTTTTGGCAGCATGTGGCTAAAATACTGTAGCATATATCCTTTCAGGGTGATTCTTCTTGTTGGGCAGGCTGGAGATGGGCATTAGGGAATATCGGTTTTCTCCAGCTCCCTGAATATGCAGACCCACACTGACAGTCACTTGTGAATGTGAGTGTCAAGCGGGCGAGTATCAGGTTTCCCTGTCTCCAGCCCACCCAAGACTCCCAGAATCAGAATTGACAGGATTCGGGGGAGGGGGTGTGCAGCAGGTGGAGCACCACTGTGGGGGCAATGGGTGATGGGAGGGTGCACATGCACACTCAGCAGACCTGCGTGTTCATGTGTGGGTCCGTTTTGTGTAAAAAGGGCCATACACATCTCTGCCCTGCTGTCTGCTGTTCTGAGGGGAGGAAATGAGAGTGGAGACAGAGAAACTTAATCTGAGCGTTATTTTTATCCATCTACCAGTCCATTTCCTAAAGGTGGTCTTAAGTAGAATTTTGATAAGTTGAACTCTTTTACTGCCCAGAAAAATTTGACTTAAGCAGACTGTTATATGTTTTCCTTCAGTTTAAGCAGACTTGAATGTGAGGGGTAGGGAGGGTGTTTGATATTTTCTTCTTGCTTTTGCTTATTTTTTAGCAAATACTCTAAATTTTTATTACTGTTACAAATGCATTTTTCTATTGTTTATTAACTTGCCTTGCTAATTGTGAAACATGTTATACTTGGTTAATCAGCTTGCTTACATAAATTTATCATTAACTATTTTTTGTTCTGTTTAGACCTGTTAACCTGAAACTAGATTCAATTTAAGAAGAAGAAAAAAATCTGCTCCTGGTATGAAAGAATGCCTTGCAGGCCTTGGGTGATATTTTCCCTGTTTTGAGTTGCTCTGTTCTTTCACCCTGTTGCACTAAAAGCTAACTTGTATATATCCCAGTGATGTGTGAATGTACAGAGCCTTTTTTTAAAAAAAAAAACAGGTTAAAGTAACCTTCATGTTCTAAGGCTTCAGTGGTCTTTATCCAAATAGCAACCAATAATTTCCTTTTTTAACAGAACCATTTAAAGAGTACTTTGTATTCCTTCTCTGTCCGTGTGCGCGTGCACAAACACAGACACGCACTCTCGCATGCCTCTTTAAAGCAACACTTTTGAATTACCGGTTTCCATCCGAGCCCTGACATTAGACCCCAGCACAGGTGGAGAAATGCACCACGCCCTTTTATTGTCTGTCTCGCCTTCATTATCCATCAGTCACATATTAAACTATGATTAGCATTGTTCTTAACCATAATTCTACAGAAAGAAAATGTCTGTGTTGGCTGTTCAGACCAATGAACCACTGGGTGTGGAGAGATGCAAGGGGGAACCAAACGCTGTTGCAACAGGCGCCCTCCCCCTCCAACGTGAGTCGGGGAGGTAAAGGGAAATTCTGGCAGGAATGCATTGGAGACTGAAGGAAAAGTCACTTAAGATATTATCTGCTCCTGTTTGGGGAAGGGATGCTGATTGGTGAGGAGGGCAAGAAACAGGATTTGTCTGGGGTGATATGAGGAAAGAATTGAACATGGGAACTTCACATAAACTCTCTCCAATCCTGTGTATTCCTTCCTTTTCTCTCTAAAGATTGTATATCATAATTTCAAAATTGCTTGGCTCATAATTTCATAATTTCAAAATCTAAAGTGAATTACTTCTTCCTCATCTATGTGCTATAACCGGTTTCATCTTTTTAAAACATTCTGCTGATGTACAACACTTTGCTCTTCTTAAATGTTAAGCCACAGAGTAATTATCATATTTCTTATGCTACGTTGATGTTCTGAGATTTTAGTTTCTATAATGTTCTGCATGTTTTCTCAGTAGATTACAGGGATATTTCTGCATCACAAGTAAGCCCTGGAGCTATTCTCATCTTAAAGCTTGGAGAAACAAGCGAAATTTACATTGCTAAGTGATTGTTAAGAAGTTTCTAGTTCATGCTTTGCTGGGAAAATGTGCACTTACCAAAATGAGAAATTAGTATTTATCTGTTAGTTGAGTTCTTGCTTTAATTAAAGTTGAATACAAAAGGCTACTGAATTTAGGAAGATGAGGGATTTAACAGATGGGTACATTCATTCAGTCACTTCTTCTTTGAGTTTTACAGTTATGAATAGCTTGCCAGTTCTCATACAAATTCTTCAAAGAATTATCTTTCCATTTGATGCACTACTTGCTAAATAATCGTGTGCAGAAAATTGTTGGCTATTCAGAAACTACTGTTTTTAAGATTCAAGGAAAAGGAAGCAAGGCTTATTATAATGTCAGTTCACATCAATACAGTATGTCTTTTTTGGAGTTGAATTTTAAAAATGTTCCATAAAAACAAGAAAAATTAATCTCATTTATTTGACTTATAAAATTGAACTAGTATGCACATTATAACTAATGTACTTTTAAGGGAGCTTGGTTACATTTTTATTTTAAAAGCAAGAAATTGTTGGCTGCAAGATCTTGCAAATACTTAAATGATATTTAATTATATTTATTTTTCCCCATGTGACTAAGACTCTTTCAATCACATTACGAGTTTTTCAACTGTGCAAATTGTTTAGCTATCCAGCATGATGTTATACAATTTAACACGAAATGTAAACAGAGCTTAAGTATCCTTATAAAATAGCATAAAAAATTAAACAGGGGCTTCTTCAACTGGAAGCAGTAAGCCGCTGTATTCAATAACTTACTGTGATTGTTATGACTACAGTGGAGTCTACTGAAGTCCAATTTCTCTGGCCATGCAAAAAATTTCAACTTATCTGAAATTCTACTTAAGCAGACCTTTAGGAAATGGACCTGTAGATTAAGAAAACTGATGCTCAGATTAAGTTATTACTAGGTTTCTCTGTCTCCAGTCCCCTTTCCTCCCCTCAGAAGCAGAAAGTCAGAGCAGACAACAGGGCAGGTCTGTGTGTGTATAAAGTAATGTCACTGTTGATGCTGGGAGTCTTGAGTGGGCTGGAAACAGGGAACCAAGGTGTTCACTCCCCTTACAGCTTGCTTGAGACTCCCATTCATAACGGACAGAGTTTTACACACATGCAGTTCTGCCTGGTTGCTAGAGTCTGCGTCTTCAGAGAGCTGGAGAAAACTGGTATTTGATAATCTGCGCCTTGAGGTGGACAGGGGGAATTCTACCCTGTTGATCTTATTAGATCTTTTAGTGGCTTTTATTAGATCTTTTAGTTGATCTTATTAGATCTTTTAGATCTTTTAGTGATACAGTTGATCGTGAGGTGGTGTTGATACGATTGCATGACCTGGCAGGGGTTCATGGGATTTCTCTTGGGTGATTCTGTTCCTTCCTGACAGGGAGGCTCCAGCGGATGGTGATGGGTGAATCCTCATCTTCTCCTTGGGGCCTCCCCTGTGGAGTTCCACAGGGTTCTATTCTGTCTCCCCTCTAGTTAAACATGTATCTGAGGCTGCTGGGCGAGGTCATCAGAGGTTTGGCGTGAAATGCCATCAATAGGCTAATGATACAGCTCTATGTCTCTTCGGTCCCACAGTCCTGGTGTTTACCCAATGCCTAGCTGCTTTCGGGAACTGGATGAGGGTGAGCCAATTGAAGTTGAATCCTGACAAGACTGAAGTGATGATGGTTGGCTGACCTTGTGACTTGGAAGGGATTGGGACGCCTGTTATTGATGGAGTCCAGCCCCCTCTGGTCAGTCAAGTCTGCAGCCTTGAAGTACTTTTGAATCTCTCGCCGCGCCTGGAACACCAGGTGGCTGCTGTGGCCAGGAGTGCTTTTCAGCAGCTCCGTCTGATGAGGAGGCTGTGGCCTTTTTTTCCAACTTGGATCTGGCCACTGTTATCCATGCTTTCATCACCTCGAGGTTAGATTACTGCACTGCACTCTGTGTGGGGCTGCCCTTGATGACTGTTCAGAAGCTGCAGCTGGTGCAGAACGCAGCGGCTCGGCTCCTTTCAGGGACAAGTCGCTGGGAGCACTTTACACCGGTACTCCAAAGTCTGCACTAGCTACTTATAGCTTTCTGGGCACAATTCAGGGTGCTGATTTTGACCTTTAAACCCCTAAATGATATGGGCCCCATAGATCTGAGAGACTGCCTATCCTGCCATGTTCCATTGTGGTCCCTATGGTCGGCCGGGGGCATCCTCTTGCAGGTTCCATCTGCTGCCCTTGTCCATGGGATGGGGGTGTGCAGAAGAGTATTTTCGGTTGCTGCCTCAATTTTGAGGAACTCCCTTCCCGAGGAGGTTCCTTTAAGCCTGAGCCTTGGCATCTTCCAGAGGTGATGCAAGACTTCTTATTTGAAAAGCATTTGGCAAGGGGGAATAAATAGGGGTGGGGTTGGGAAGAGGGGTTTGGGGGAAGGGTGTAGAAGTTTTTTAGGAATTGTATTTTTTTATTATTGTTTTATCAATCGTAAGCTGCCTAGAGCCATTGTAGGAAGGGTGACATATAGTTTAAATAGATAAATTCCCTAATGCCCATCTCCAGCCTGCCTAACATGATAACTTGCCCTGACAGTATATGTGCTACAGTACCTTAACCACTTGCTGCCAGAAAATCATTAAAGCACTCCAGGTTCTGATATTTTTAGTTGGGTGGGTAATATATGCATACACTTTTAAAATTCTATTTATCAGGGTTCAGAATTCTATTTATCCAGATCAAGAAGTGATGCATCCCCATAGATCTGCAGCTGGGGAAAACAAACTAATTCCACTTTTCCAGAAAGTCTAGTTCTACTTAAGTGGACTTGGTTGTACTTTGACACATTTGTAAAAAATGAGGAAACGTTTTCATTTTTACTTTTTAAAAAAGAGCACAGTCTAGAACACATGTTTTTATAAATATCTGTTAACTAGTCCGTTTATTTTTTTCATGCCCATGCCACCTCTTTCTGTTTGTATTTCTGTTCTCAATGTTAGCCTCTCTGAGCCTTTGGGGAAGGTTGGTGTAAAAATCAAAATAAACATACAAAGATAAAAAGATTTAAAATATATATTTTATTCTTCATTAAATACTCCTAAAATGATTCCCCAAATCTTAACCGTGCAATCTTAATGCATGGCCAAATAAGTAGGTCTTACATTACCGAAAGATGCTCCAACTTGGACTTTGGTGAACCCCTAGGGGAAGAGAGTTTAAAAACTGTGGAGCAGCCACAGAACGCCCTTGACACATGGGCATGATATAATGATAGGTCAGCTGAGGTCATCTTTTGCAAATTCTTAGAGACTGTGAAGGGACATAAGAGAGGAGATGGTCCTTCAGTTACATAGGGCCCAAGCCGTTTAAGGCTTTATATGTCAAAACCAGAACCTTTGAATTATGCCTAGGGAGGTAGTGTCATAGCAAAAAATGCCTACAGGGAACGCACACTTCTCTTGCAAATTACCTTTAAAAGGCTGAGAGAATTCTTTCCTTTTTTTCTCTCCTAGAATTCCTAAATAGATTTAATGATTAAGCCCAGCACGAATAACTGAGGTTTGCACCAGTGCCCTTTGCATTTGCCTGAGGGGTAGCAATCCTCCCCTGGGGTCTTGAGTCCATCCTGTGGATGCTTCTGCTATAACTCATATCCATACAAGCTTTGAATGTGCAAATGGCAGTGAATCCACATCATCACAGCTCTTGTTTCAAAATCCCCTCTGTATTGAGTCATAAGGAGTTCCAGGAGAGCATTGCTCTCCAGCACACTCATGCTATGGGCAATCCTTGTACATAGACCTGGTGTCTTTCTGTTTCCTTCTCCCCCCACCCCAAATAAGTATGTGCAGTTCACAATTTGTTGTGGTTTTCATGTCCAAAAACTATACCACAAATTTTTGTCTTGTAGGAAATTCGGATTGTGTCTGCTACAAAAATATTTTCATCTTAGTTGGTTTTGGTTGACCAAACTTTTTGGTTAGGGTTAGGAAAAAATGAAAACTTCCTGAAGGCTGATTTATCCTTGAAAATGACCTATTCCCATTTTTAAAAATCTAGTATTTGAAGAAACTGTATTTTTTCAACTGGTAGCAAACTACCTTGATCCACTTGGTTACATGCTGAAGTCCTCCAAGATTGTGCTGAAATAGCAGTATGTATATTGGCAATGGGGCTTTTATTAGGGATGTTAGCTTCTGAATGTGATTTAAACCATGGCCTTTCAAGCTGATTTTTTAACTGTACATGTGGAAATTAAAGATTTCATGGCACGTCTGGAAAAGTAAGAGAGAATCCAATTCCCTTTTTAGTATGCATAAATCCAACTAAATGAAAGTATGACCCTTTCTGTTTTGGATCTGTCCCTTCACTGCACCAAACAGACGGATCTGCAGGAGGAAATCAGGATCAACCTCATAATTTGAACCCACAATCTCAGGTCCCATGGCATAATTCAATTTGAACCTTTGCCCACTTGAGGACCAGAGGCCTAAGGTGATAACAAGTGTGGCTTGTTGGTCTAGAGGACAGATTTTTGCCTATGAACTTAGAGAGTGTAGGTTCAAATCCCCATTGGTTCTGCTATGGTCAAGAGATAAAAGGGCTGTACCTTTCGTAAATAAATTTCTTGCCAGCTCTCGGAGGTTCAAATTAAATTGTGGTGATGAAAAAATCAACACTATGCGATAGGTGTAGGAGCTTGGCTTGGTTGTGGCTGTGGGCCCTAATTGAGGACCAAAAGCCTAAACTCAAAACAAGTGTGGCTTGTTAGTGTAGAGAAAAGATTCTTGCCTATGGACTTGGAGAGTGTGGGTTCAGATTCCTGTTGGTGCTTCTGTGGCGTAAGAGACAAAACAGTTGTAACTTTAGGAAAAAAAATTCTTGCCAGCTTTCGGAGATTCAAATTAAATTGTGATGTTGAAAAAATCAACACTGTGCTGTTGGTGTAGGACGTCGGTTTGGTGGTGGCTGTTGGTGGGACGCAAGGTCGCGGGGCCCGACTTGAGAACCAGAGGCCTGGTTTGGCAATAAGTGTGGCTCGTTGGTCTAGAGGAAAGATTCTTGCGGCAATAAGTGTGGCTCGTTGGTCTAGAGGAAAGTTAGAGGTTGTGGATTCCAATCTCCATTGATGGTGCTGTGGAGGAAAAGGTAAAAGGACTGTACCCTTAGAAAATAAATTCTTGTTGGCTCTCGGAGCATCAAATTAAATTGTGATGGTGAAAAAATCAACACTAGGTGGTCGATGTAGAATGTCAGTTTCTTGGTGGAATTCAAGGTCGCAGGGCCGTACTTGAGGACCAGAGGCCAAGGAGCCACACTTCCTTGGTCGTGGCTAGGTTCAAATCCCAGGTTGTGGGTTCAAATCTCCATTGGTGATGCTGTGGCAAAAGAGTGGAGGCCAGGAGCCACACTTCTTTAGTGGTGAGTATTGGTGGGATGCAAGGTCATGGGGCCCTACTTGAGGACCAGAGGTCTACTCTGCAAAGCGTGGGGCTTGTTGGTCTAGAGATATTGTTCTCTGCCATGGGACCTGAGATTGTGGGTTCAAATCCTCACTGGTGGTGGTGTCGGGTGGGAAGGAAATGGGTCATGTGATCGGTCTATAGAGATAAAGATTTGTAGAATGTATATAACATCCATGTTCGGTGTACTGTAATTCTGTCTTCATGTCAGATACTCATCAATGTGTAATTCAGAAATGAATATAGGTTGTTGTCCGGTGGGAAGGAAACAGGTCATGTGATGGGTCTACAGAGGACAAGATTTGTAGAATGCATATAACATCCATGTTCAGTGTACTGTAATTGTGTCTGCATGTCAGATACAAATCCGCATGTAATTCAGAAATGAATACAAGCCCAGTGAGCACCTGAGTCCAACCTCCCAGGCCCCATAAGAGAGAGTCTTAGTTCTACATCAAGAAGCCTGTTTTTTCCTAACATGGCAAACCTTTCTTGCTGGCTGGAGGAGGTTCAAATTAAATTTGTTTCTTGGTGGCATTTGGTGGGCCCTACTTGAGGACCAGAGGCCTGACCCAGAAACAAGTGTGGCTCCTTGGTCTAGAAGAAAGATTTTTGTCTATGGACTTAGAGGTTGTGGGTTGAAATCCGTGTTGCTGCTGCTGTGACACAAGAGATAAAACGGCTGTACCCTTAAAAAAAAAAAAATTCTTGCTTGCTCTCGGAGGTTCAAATTAAATTGTGATGTTGAAAAAATCAACACTATGCAGTCGGTGTAGAATGTCGGTTTCTTGATGGGGACGCAAGGTCGCTGGGCCCTACTTGAGAACCAGACGCCTGCCTCGGAAACAAGTCTGGCTCATTGGTCTAGAGGAAAGATACTTTCCTATGGAATTAGAGATTGTAGTTTCCAATCCCCATTGGTGCTGCTGTGGCAGAAAAGGTAAAAGGGCTGTACCTTTAGAAAAAAAATTCTTGCCGGATCTCGGAGGTTCAAATTATATTGTTATGTTGAAAAAATCAACACTAGGTGGTTGGTGTAGATTGTTGATTTCTTGGTGGACTTACTTGAGGACCAGAGGCCTAAGGTGAAAGCAAGTGTGGCTTGTTGGTCTAGAGGAAAGATTCTTGCCTATGAACTTCAAATCCCCATTGGTTCTGCTATGGTCAAGAGATAGAAGGGCTGTACCTTTGGTAAATAAATTTCTTGCCAGCTCTTGGAGGTTCAAAATAAATTGTGGTGATGAAAAAATCAACACTATGCAGTAGGTGTAGGAGCTTGGCTTGGTTGTGGCTGTTGGACCTAGTTGAGGACCAAAAGCCTAACCTCCAAACAAATGTGGTTTGTTAGTGTAGAGAAAAGATTCTTGCCTATTGAGTTAGAGGTTGTGGATTCCAATCTCTGTTGATGGTGCTGTGGAGGAAGAGGTAAAAGGGCTGTACCCTTAGAAAAAAAATTCTTGTCGGCTCTCGGAGCATCAAATTAAATTGTGATGTTGAAAAAATCAACACTAGGTGTAGAATGTCGGTTTCTTGGTGGGACGCAAGGTCGCAGGGCCGTACTTGAAGACCAGAGGCCAAGGAGCCACACTTGTTTGGTCATGTCTAGGTTCAAATCCCAGCTTGTGGGTTCAAATCTCCATTGGTGATGCTGTGGCAAAAGAGTGGAGGCCAGGAGCCACACTTGTTTAGTGGTGAGTGTTGGTGGGACGCAAGGTCATGGGGCTCTACCTGAGGACCAGAGGTCTACTCTGCAAAGTGTAGGGCCTATTGGTCTAGAGATATCATTCTCTGCCATGGGACCTAAGATTGTGGGTGCAAATCCTCACCGGTGTTGTTGTCGGTGGGAAAGAAATGGATCATGTGATGGGTCTATAGAGATAAAGATTTGTAGAATGCACATAACATCCATGTTCAGTGTACTGTAATGGTGTCTGCATGTCAGATACAAATCAGCATGCAATTCAGAAATGAATACGGGTTGTTGTCAGGTGGGAAGGAAACAGGTCGTGTGATGGGTCTTCAGAGGACAAGATTTGTAGAATGTGTATAACATCCATGTTCAGTGTACTGTAATTGTGTTTGCATGTCAGATACAAATCAGCATGTAATTCAGAAATGAATATAAGCCCAATGAGCACCTGAGTCCAACCTCTTGGGCCCCATAAGAGAGAGTCTTAGTCCTACATCAAGAAGCCCATTTTTCCTAACATGGCAAACCTTTCTTGCTGGCTGGTGGAGGTTCAAATTAAATTCATTTCTTGGTGGCATATGGTGGGCCCTACTTGAGGACCAGAGACCTGACCTAGAAACAAGTGTGGCTCCTTGGTCTAGAAGAAAGATTTTTGTCTATGGACTTAGAGGTTGTGGGTTGAAATCCATGTTGGTGCTGCTGTGACACAAGAGATAAAAGGGCTGTACCCTTAAAAAAAAATCTTGCTTGCTCTCGAAGGTTCAAATTGAATTGTGAAGTTGAAAAAATCAACACTACGCGGTCGGTGTAGAATGTCGGTTTCTTGGTG
>QEPC01000531.1:1055741-1077323 GCA_003113815.1 Sphenodon punctatus
AAAACTGTGTCTCTGCCAGCCAAACAACACAAATTGGTGCCCCTTCCACAAAAGCCCGCCACCACGCCACTCCCAGCTGCTGCACCTGCATCCTGGTGCCTGCGCATTTGACTCAGCAGCCCAGGCACCATTTAAAACTGCAGCCCATAGGGCTCCGTTAACACTGCCCCCTGTGGCAAAAAAAAGTGAATTGCCCACTTAGGTGCCTATAGTATGGGCTGTTAAGCAAAACACCCATTCTGCAGTCAGCACAATTTTGAGCCTTAAGGCTTCCCCTCCTGGCTGTTCCCTTATCGGGGCTCCTCCTCTCTCCCTCCCACCAACAAGTTGAGCCTCAGCCCCACCCCCACCCAGCTCCTGTCGGACCTGACTTAAACAGAAAGAAGAAGCTGCAGCACAAGTGGCGTGGTGCACAGCCTGCTAACAACAAGGTAAATAAATGGACCATGACTCTTAATCTTTTATGCTGCCGTGCTGGATGATCGGGGGGATGTTCTGGGGGCCAGAAGGGGCAGTGCCCCAGATGCCCTACAGTGCGCACTACGCCTGGTTCCAGTTCACAATAAGTGGCCCAAACAGCCCCAAGGACATCTTCTGCATCAGAGGACGATACGCACTGGAATTGATCCCATGAAACAGGACAGGACAGAGCTTCAATTACCTCAGTCTCACTGTTGTAAATGCAGTGTCAAAACCGTGTTGAATTTGAGGGATTTATATTACATTACATGCGCATGAGTGGGAGTGAGAAGGGGTAGATGGGCTGTAACTGATAGCTCTGTGGAGCACTCTAGGCTTTTTCATCCACAACTCAATGGTGCTGTTGGACCTGGACATGAGGAGGCTGCACACAACCTAATTGATGGGATGTGGTCACATGGGTGTACATTAGTCAGCGTTTGCCCACACGGCGGACTATGCGTGCTCTGAGACCCTGCCATGAGTGGGGTTTGCATGTCCAGTAGGGGCGAACACCTAATAAACAAGCAGGTGGATGCCTACAGGATGTGGGCTATCATCTTGTATATTAACATCCTTTGTTCTTTGCTCTATTCCTTGATGCCCATGGTTTCTGTCCTGAATAAGACTGATGAATCATGGGGTATGATTAGTAGTATCAAGTAATGAAAATAACCAATGAATATGAGCTGTTAATTGATTCTGACTAAGAGGAATAACTTTTATATTTAAAAGTGGCCTGTGACCAAGATGCCAAAATGTGTGTGGGTAGAGTGTGTAGCTTGTGGAAACTGTGCGTATAGCTAGAGGAATCCAGGGACATGTGTTGAGGAAGTTGGTGTTTTACAAACATTTGGGTACATGCTAACTCCTAGAATCGGGAAGCTGAAATTAGCTTCCTAATGTGCAGCCCTCTCATTTTCCTGCCCTGTAGTGGGTCTTTACACAGGAGAGAATTTGACCTAATCACTACAAAAATATGACTTCACTTTTCTGAAGCTAAAGCTCTTCTGAAAGTCAGCAAGCAAATTCCTGGTCATTGTCCAGTTTTTTGAACAATTTCTAAAGCATAACTTCTATTAGTCAGTATAATGAGATGAATGATTTTTCTTCTTATTTATGCACAGCACTTGTTAATGTCAAAACACTTCTTGCACTATGCCTTAACATCTAATGATGGAGCATGTATTTGTAATATACTTGTCTGAGTTATTTTCATCAAGAAATTCTGTCTATATATTGCTTTGGCAACATCTTAGAAGGGTTTACAACTTTGAGCAACATGTTGGCATCAGCTTTGCAGTCCTTTTAAACAGCTGCTCTGCAGTTGAGCTGTTCTAACATGCCACCACACATTGCTGAATTATGCAAATAGTTAATATTAAATGACTGAGACACAAGAACAATTTGTACACTGGAAGAAATTGTTTGGTGTATATATTGCTGGGTTCCATTCATATAACTTATTATTGGGGAATCAATTTAGTAGCTAAATATTCTACAACAAATCATGCTTATTTTTACTTTTTGTGCAAATATTTCCATCAAGTGTATTGCTGTAGAGTTATTCTAAGCAAAAATATATCAAGAGATGTTAAGTGACAAGGCTTTTAAGCCTTCATTATGTGATGCTAAATTTCCATGCTGTAATCCAAGTGGCATGTATCATTGTAAAGTTCAGATGCCAATAAAAAATATTAATAAGTCATTTATAAACTGTAATAATGGTATACCTCTCATTTTTTGTGTTTTGGCATTAAACTGTAAACATCAATTGCACTGTTACAGCTAAAGGGGTAAGATTGCTTAGAGATCAAACAATGCTGAATTGTTATTGAATGCCTTTTATAAAAAGACTTATGATTTAAGATAAAATACAGGTGAGATTGCTTTGAACTACCTTTTTGAACTATTATTGTATTGACTTTACTATTCTGGTCAGCTCCAGAAATTCATAAAATAGAGCTGAAAAAACCTATGAAACACCATTTCAGAAAAATATAGCATGGAAAAACTTTTGTAATCATTGCATCCATTAACAATGAAGAAAATAATGACAGAAGATGGGAGACGCAGGGAGACAGCAGAAGAGCACGGTACATGGATGGCTGAGAGGATCTGTAATTTTGCCTTTGTCACAAAACCATATGTCTTGAACAACCTATTTCTTAAACTAAGAGAACAGTTGTTCTTCAAATTCATCATAGTTGTTTATGTACTAAAATGTTCCAATTTCAATGTGTAGCATTCTTGTCACTGCACTTCCTTAATTTTCTTCTCCATTTTGTGCCTCACTTCTTCAATAGTTGCTTCTCCATTTGAAAAAATTATGCCTGTTTTCCTGCATCTATAGTTTGCAGTAGTCTCCCCATAAGCCTCTTTTTTTTTTTTTTATTGATTTTTTCCCCAAGGGTATTGACATATTTTTACTTTTTCTATCTATATTTATAGGACATGTACTATTGCCACAGCCCTCTTAGCGCTATTTGTTACATTCACTCAAATTGGATTCCATAAGCTCTTTTCTTCATAAAACAAATCTTTAAAAGAATTGTTTTTAAAATATATGGCAGGCTAAGTGAAAAAGTGGGATCCTTAACACACTATAAATCTTCTTCTGTTATAGCATTTGGAGATTGAGTTTCTGTTTGTATAAATTTTGTCTCTTCTATTTTATATCTCCCTTTTTAAAAGTAGTTTCTAATAAGTAATCAGACTGGCAAAGGCAAGTAATCATCCTTGTTAAAAAGTTATTAATCTATGTGTTTTGGTTTGATGATTAGAAATTGCAATTAAAAGATAATGGTTGCTCTTTTATGCTTTTTCCCCTCTCAGGAATTGGCAGTGATGAAACAGATTCTGATTAGTCTGCATGGTAAACGCTATGGGGAAGGTTTACCTCAGTCTCAGAAAGAGGTAAAGAATTTGGCCACAAAACCCAAATCAAGACCTTCGATAAATCTAGCTGCAGAGCATGAGGAAGGAAATGTGTTTGCACCCAAGCCAACATTATTTGTAAGTACAGCACATGTAAGCAATGACTTAGATCAGTGGTTCCCTACCAGTATGCTAGGCACATTGGTGTGTCTAAGCAGATTGTGAGGTGTTCTGTGAAAATTAAGGTAATTATAGATGCTTAGTGAACAACAGCTGTTGAAGGCCACACCACAGCTATTATAATGGTTATTAAATTAAATATTTAATGTTATAAGTCTACGATTATAATTTAATAGTTCAGTTAATGCCTATTTTATTTTGTCTTCAGTTACATGCAAGAAGGGTTGTCGGCGGTATATTCAACTTAAATGTATGGCTATGTGGTGTGAACTGATAGATAAGCATGTACACTTCTTGAAAGTACTGCTGACGCAGAGGTATGCCTAATCCCCAAAAAGGTTGGACACCTCTGACTTACATCACCATTTCTTATGCATAGTATGCATCAGAGTTGTGTCGATTTCTCTTTTTGGAGGCAAGTCTAAAGTACTGTTAAGGGGTGGGGGTGGGGGATGAGCTAGCGGTTCTTCGAGTAGGGCTCCGTGCACCCACACCGTTGGGTCTGCACCTGCATAGATCAGCCTCGGGACGTTTCTGAAAGCGGTTCACCCATTCTGCACCCTGGCCCCACCCCTCGCATCTTGTGCCTTTGGCAAGCTCCTGGCAACAGTATAAATAGGAGGGGCAGGGCCCAAGTTACTTCATTTCCTTCCAACTGCCACTGCAGTTGGCAAATATGGACAGTTTGGTGATTTGTGCCTCACAAATTACCTCAGAATGGTACACTTTAGAGAGAGAGAGAGAGAAGAAGAAGAAAAAAGAGAAATAGCTGAGAGTATGCCCTCTCCCCCATGCAGGATCCAGCCTCTTGGGCTGCTAACATAGCTACTCCTTTTTCTTAAAAATAAAGAAATAAATAAAAAGGGGGGGGGGCTTTCAAGAAATGTATGGAATGCCCAACATGTATTCCACTCATTGACCCCCATGACCAATGCCTCATTCGCCTTGGTAAGGCTAGGTCCATGGTTTACTCAGCTTGCGCTAGCCTTTCCACAAGAGCTTTACTGGACCGAAAAATGCACTTACAATTCCTATTGACTAAGAAAGCACTTCAGACACCTGTGGTGCTCAAGAAATCTTCTCACTCCCATACGACTCTATAAAGCAAGCCGGCCTCAGAGCCATCATATTCCCCATTACTAGACTCTGGCCTGACACCATGTCCATTCACACCAACTTCACTGGCACAAACACCACCCACTGTCTCCTATGATGCAGTTCTCCCCAAGACAGTCAGCCTCCGCACGGAGCCTCCCATCACCGAGGAAAACAGCCTCCCTAAACCTGAAAAAGACAAAGCCAGTATTTTAATCTCCACTGCCCAAAGAAGATCATTAAAAAGATCAGTTACAGAATACTGGAGAAATCTACAAAATAGAAGAGAGATAAAACACCAGGACATGACCATCCTTCACCTAAAAAAAAAAAAAAAAAAGACACACAGATTTCTGTCCCAACATCTCCAGACAAGGAGAATGGACCATATACCATTTTTGACTCGCCAAGAAACCTGTTCTCTGTTACCTACACTCAATAAGGAACACAAAGGGGGTCTCCTCAACTATTACCTGACTTTTCACTCCTCCATATTTAGATGTGGAGGAAGTGCCACGCAGCACTCCACTCAAATTTCTCAAGCGATGCCAACCTGCCCCAGTGGAGAGATGAAAAATACCTGCTCCACCTTGGCAACTTGCCTTTCCATTTCCCTGTTGTTCTCTGGCATGGGCAGAGTAGCGGCAATAGGGCCCATGAATGTACTATCAGTCGCCAAAATACCAACCAGTACCGTGGAACTCCCATATCAGTATTACCCTGGGGGGTCCCATTGTGGACATCAAAGGTCAGATCTGGCAGCTTCCCTGGGAAAGTCATTCATTCTCGCACTGCTGCCACAACCTACTATGACAACTGGGTTCCCTCTCATGATTATGTAGGCACAAACCCCTTTCATGCAAATAGTGAACACATTAAAAGCAATGCTGTGGGAAATACTGCACAGGCAATACCCGTAAATTTTTCTTCACAAACGATACCATCCACGATTCTTATTACATGGAGGGAAATAAGCCAAATTCCGCCAACGAAATCCTTACCAGCAGTGCCAACGACAACCCCAGCACCTTCACATCTTTCAGTTGTGTCAGCTCCACCAGTTTTGACAACAATTTCTAATGCTTCAGAACTTTGTATCCATCCTACAATACCTTTTGACACTGGACCAACCAGATCCTCCCCCATCAGCACTACCTACACCTACCGAACCTACAGATATGCTGCAAAAGAAATTGCCTTTGACAACCCCACGCTCATCAGATACCAGCTCTGCAAAACCAAATAATCTGGCCTCGTGTCCATCAGACTGCATTTATGATCCATACCAACACAAGTGACTATATAGAGGATCATGCAAAATTTCAGTCCCCAATCTTCAAAACCTCTTTAAACTTAAAACATATTCCAGTTGAATTGGAGGATGATTCAAGATTTATTTATTAGGCTCTAGCTTCCGCCATGGCCAACAAACACAAAAGCAAAATAACACAACAACACAATACAGCAAGAATAACAACTCACAGTTTCCCAGATATAGACAATTATCAGGTACCTTCTCCTTTTACACACACCATACAAAAAACAAAAACAAGGAAGAGGGAACCACAAAACACACAAATGTATTCCCACCCTAGATCTTTAATCCCTAATTCCCACTTCTACTCAAATCCTTGTTCCAATTAAATTGTTTAAACCTTAGCTGTAGCATAACTTAAGCAAAAATTAAACAATGAGTTCATATAACCATGTAACTCAAAACACAATACAATATTAATTAAAAATAAAAATATAAATATAAATATAATATAAATATAAAATACAATTACAAATACTGACACCTGTTCATACGATCATAATTGCATAGTCCTTAAGCCCCACTAAAATATCTTCAATAACAACTTATCCCTGACAGCCCTTTATCCAACCATAGTTACATAGGCCTTAAGCCATAGTCCCAGTTTTAGAATTTTCAATCAATGGCGGCTCACCCTTCACGGGGATAATGGCGCCAACACTTGTCCCCTGGCTAAGCGGCCCGTGTACCTATACACCACCTTCCAGTAATTTGAACAGCTTACCCTTCTCGGGGGTTATGGGGGAGGAAGTTCACATTTATAAGATCCTATATAAACACACTTCATCCAAAGTCACTTTACCACTATCCATAAAGCTTAGGAAAAATTCCACATCACACTGGCAAACCCCATATAACACTTCACCTATAGACACACAGTTCAGCGCCTTCTGTCCGGTACAAACAGAAAACCATGAGATGTTTCTCAGGCACCCTTCCCCTAACTCTATAGTCATCCAAGCTTTCACAGAAAAGTGATCTTTCTCCTCTGCTATAATGATACTGCAAGTCTCTAACTATGCATTAGCAATGTGCACCTACCAACATCTTCAATGCGACAACTTAGGTCCAATTTTACACCATTTGTCACCAAATTTTAAGAAACAGGCAGAGGCTTTAAGGTCTGAAGGACTCTACCTTGCACAGTTTCAGCTAACTACCATGACACACATCTCGGACTCGGCCACCAGATCTGTTGCAAACTCTATAGCAACAAGACACCATGCCTGGCTCAGATCACTTTCTGTTCAGAACTGAAACAAAATAGAAAATCTTTCATTCGATGAAGTGGGCCTATTTGCTGCCAATGCTGATTACGTACTAGCAAAGATTAAAGATACAAGGAGAACAACATTTGCTTTTGGTGTAACCTAAAAGACAAAGAAAAGGTACAAATGTGTGAAAATATATACCTTCATATAAATCTTCCACAGCACTGTCTCGGTCTATGTTCAACAATCTAAAACATATTTTCTTACCTCTACACCAAATACTCAGAATAGGAGATATCACAAATCTAAACAGAGATCTCAACAACATACAAATACTTCATCTAGCATGATGAAGCAAAGGTAGTGAATTTAACATATCTGCAGAGAGCTGTAAACCATGCCCCTACATCATCTCTCTCTTTTCCCTCTAATCTCGCACCCAATTTCAGAGTTCGGATTTTGATTATCAGCAATAAATGGGTCTTAGAGGTCATGCAACACTGATATACAATTCAATTTCATTCCCTTCCCAATCCTTCTTTAGGGACCACACTCACAAGACTATACTGGAACCGGAAGTACAGACTTTTCTTTCCAAAGGAGCAATTTGAACATGTGCCTCCAGAGTTTACAAGGAGAGGCTTTTATTCCAGATACTTTTGGGGACTGAGCGTGATGGGAACCTAGACCAATCTTAGACTAGAGACATCTTGACAAATTTGTAAATCCTTTACTTTCAGAATTTTGACCTTAGCTAAGATACTTCCATGTCTATTCAGTCACGCTTGGTTTGCAACTCTTGATTTTCATGATGCCTATTTTGACATTTGCATACAACCCTTCCATACCAAATATTTGAGATTTCTCAATGTGTGCAGTGAGACGAGCTGCGGCAGCCTGATCTCCATGTGGCCTCATGGCAGCCAGCTGTCACCACCACACTGCAAGGCCAGCATGGGAAAGCCAGGCAGGACGACCGCTGCCAGAGCTGCCACTGTAGCCACAGCAGGTTGAAGTACCGGCCATCTGAGTGGGCACTTGGGCCAACCCAATTGGCATCCTGCCCCTGGCCGTGATATGGCCATGCACAACGGGCGACAGCACCTGCTGCTCAAGGCCCTTCAGCGGTGCTCCCTGTGTGGCAGGGCAAGCACGGCCTGGGCACACAAGTTGTTTGGTAAGGCTTCTCCACAACACATCCTTTGGATTTTTCTGAGGACGTGTCGCATAGCAGTCAACTGCTCCTCCTGCCTGGAGCAGAGGGAACATCTGGCATGCACCAGGCACATGATGCATTGCATTGTGAGGCCTGGCTGCCCAGAGTGAGGTAAGGCTACCCAAGACATGGTAGTCTCCCCACTCTGTCTCGTATGGTTTTACCCAATAACAGCAATCATTACCAATATAAGATTCTCCCTTTTGGCCTCTCGACTATTCTTAGAGTCTTTACTAAGTGTCTTGTCCAGGTATAACAGTTTTTCCTTATTTAGATAACTGGCTTGAGGTCGCCCATACTAAACGCAACCTTGCCAGCAACTTGCAAACTGTGAAAGACCTCCTACAACAGTTAGGATTTTTTATAAACTTTGAGAAGTCATTTCTAACCCCTTCCCTTTCACCTACTCACCCCAGAGACTATTATTACCACAGATGCTTCCCTGTCTGGATGGGGTGCCCACTACAACAGAATGGAAACAAGTGGTCTTTGGAATGAGTGAGAATGATCTCTACAAATAAAACTCCTAGAACTCAGAGCAGTTCAGCTCATCATGAGAGCCTTTTTCCCTTACATTCAAGGGAAAACTATCCGAACTGCCACAGACCACATCACCCTGGTGTTGTGGTATATCAACAGACAAAGTGGCACCCACTCCTCCCACTTGTGCAGGGAGTCGATAAAACTCTGGAATTGGGCAGTAGCCCACAAGGTATATCCCACAGCTATACATATAGCAGGCAAGCTAAACACATTAGCGCAGACACTCTCAGCAGACAAGTAACATCTCAACATGAGTGGATACTGAACAGATTGATAGCACAGTCCATTTCCCAACAAGGGCATGTACGCAAAATAGACCTCTCTACGATGGAACAAAACGCTCAGTGTTAAATTTTCTGCAAACCACTCAAAGCTGTCAGTAAACAATGTATTTCTAATCCATTGCAGAAAGACCTTAACATACACCTTCCCTCCCATTCCTTTATTTATTTTTAAATTTTATTTCATTCCATTTGTTAGCCGCCCCTTCATGCCTACGGCATCTCAGGGCGGGGTACAATATTATAAAACCCAATATAACAATTAAAAAAAACAATAAATCAACCCCAGCAATTAAAAAACATCACTAAAAACCAACCCCCGCCCCCCTATCCCACCCTCCCCTCCGAAGGCCTGGGCAAACAGCCAAGTCTTACAGACACGTTGAAAGGCCAACAGGCCCAGGGCCAGGCGAGCCTCCTCTGGGAGGGAATTCCATAACCGTGGCCTGGCCACCAAGAACGCCCTCTCCATACTGCCCAAAGTACAACACAAGCTGCACCAGGACAGAGCACACTATTCTAATAGCACCAGACTGGGCAAAACAGCCCTGGTATACTCAGCTGACACAACTATCCAAAAAACACCAAACGCTACCATTATTGCTGAACGTTCTAACACAGGACAGTGGCAACATACTATACCCGTCTCTATCATCCCGTCACCTAATAGGTTGGTTGATATTGCCTTAACAGTGCAAGACATCACAGACTTACCTAACGTCCTTAAAAGCACACAGAAACCTACGACCAACCAAACATACGAAGCAAAATGGAAACGATTCACCAGTTGGGCAACCGAACTTAATCTCCTGCCCAAATCTACTACCATCAAAAACCTACTTACTTGCCTCTCTCACTTAAAAAAACTCTAGGACTTGCACCTGCGTCTCTCAAAATGCATCTAGCTGCTCTCTCAGCCTATCACGCCCCTATAGATAGCAGGGCAGCTTTTTCACACCCAGTCCTAAAGAGATTTATAAAGGAGACTTTCAACCTCTATCCCCCTGTGAGAAATCCTTGCCCTCCTTGCCATTTACCCTTAGTGTTAGTGAAGCTTATGCAAAAGCTTTTTGAACCGTTAGCCACTTGCACCTTCTATTTATTATCTATTAAAGTTGCCATGCTAGTAGCACTCACATCAGCCAGGAGAATGGGAGAACTTGTGGCACTGGGTACAGAGCCCCAGTATTTGATTTTTTTTCTAAGCCTGAAGTAACATTTAGACTCCCATCTTCTTTTAAGCTGAAAGTGATTTCACAATTTCACATGTGGCAAAACATTACGTTACCAGCTTTTCCTCCGAAACCCCACTTGAATAGAGGGGAAGCTGTTCTACACACACTTGACATGAAAAGAGCTCTGCCCTTCTACCTTGAAAGATGATTATTATGATTTATTGTCTATATCAATCTGCCATCACAATATCACAAAATATAAATAAAATCCAAAAGGGAAAATAAAATGCAATAGAAAACAAGAATATTTCCTAAATTGTCATGACAAACATAAAACAAATTAAAAAACTCTTCTACTGCCACTATATGAGAGAGTACTACAAAATATATTACATCTCCCCGGGAAGAAGAGAGAGGTTAGGCAAAGGACCAGAATCAGCCATTCACAGAGTTATCAATGAAATAAATAGGAGTCTGGTTTGATATTCCGTTTTATGACAAAGCCTGCCGCCTTCTAAAGGTCAAGAAGAAAAAACAGCCAAAAGGGGGCCAGTACCTAGGGTCATACAATAATACTACTTCTAGAAAGTAGTATAGAAAATTCCCTCCACCACCAATAAGACCTACTCCCCTGGTGTTTAATTTGCTCCAACAAGCACTTAAATGGGAGATGTGAAGGGTCCATTTTACAGATCTTACACCAATAGCTCACTGCTCTTTGTTTCGCCAATGTCTTTACAGAATAATAGCCAGTTTCTGAATGCAAAAACAATATCGGGGTAGATGCAGGGGCCCCAGACCTTGAAAGAACTAAATCATTTAGGAATGTTACCTCCCTATTCATTAGCTCTGGGAGTCCCTCTATAGGCAATAAAATTTCATGCCAAACTCTATCCAATTCGCTAGTTGAATGTATTTGTTTGTTACTAACTGTCTGATAAAGATCCTACTGTTGGTTCTAAAGGCTCATTCCACAAGAGCCATAGCAGTGTCTGCTGTCTCTTTTCACAGGTTCCCATTAGACCAAATCTGCAAAACTGCCGCCTGGAGTTCGACTCACACCTTTCTTGAACATTATGCTTTAGACTTGGCAGCACATTCCAACGCTGGGTTTGGGAGGACGGTTCTGCAGTCCTCCTCCCTACGAGGATTACTGCTGGACACTCTCCTAATGGTGCAAGTGTACATAGCCACACTCAAAGAAGATACTAAGGTTATTCACCTGTAACCTTGGTTCTTCGAGATGGGCTCCGTCACTCACACCACCCACCTTCCTTTCCCCCCTACATCAGAGCTCTAGTTGAAACAGTGCATTCTCTGATATGGGGGCTGGAAGAAACTGAAGTAACTCATGCCCCATCCCTCCTATTTATACCTTTGCTATGAGCCCGCCAAAGGTGCAAGATTTAAGGAGAGAGGCCAGGTGCACAATTGATGAACTGCGTTCAGAAGCATCCCAAGGCTGACCTATGCAAGCGCAGGCCCAATGGTGTGAGTGACAGAGCCCATCTCAAAGAACCAAGGTTACGGGTGAGAAACCTTAGGTTTTCCCCTCTCAGGAATTGATAGTGATGAAAAATTACTTTCCTAAAATTCTGTGTTTGAAGATAAGATTTTTTTTTTAAATCTATTTTTAGATTTTGTTTTTCTAGCTCAAGGCACAGCAGAACTGTCTGCTATAGCGTCAAACTTTTTGCTCCTCTGTGGAAGACAGAAGTCTCAACCTGACATTTCTTAAGCAGAACAATAAGCAAGGACTACATAAAAGCCAGTTAGTAATGTTGTATCAATACGGATTACTATGGAATTGCTACTGACATCCATTTTATGTAACAGAAGCCATAACTGAGCTCTAAATGTTTTTCTCTAAACAGAGGTAGTGAATTGGTATGAAATTTCACACAGCATTTGGGTGGTTTTGGTTTGGTTTAACTTAAACATTTCACTTAGACTTTGAAGCTGGGCTTTGGATATTTTTTTTTCCCCTTTTGGTCTTCTTCTCTTTGATGAGCAATAGCTCTTAAAACGTATCTGTCTACTCAATTTCTGGTAGAGAATGGGATCCTGACTTGTAGTTGGGTATCGGGCAGGGGTGGGTAAAGTTTCCTAATCTCAAGAGCCACATCCTTTTACCACAATGGGGCCAAAGAGCCACATGTGGCTCTAGAGCCACTGTTTGCCCATTTTGGAATAGGTCATTTTAGGCATTGCTTAAGTTGTACTGGAGAGTTTTATGTGTGGTGGTGTGGCCATAAGCTTGATTATAACCAAGCACACAAAAGAACCTGACTGCTTGCCTTCTTGTTTAGAGCCAACTGAATCTAAAACTACATCAGGTTTTAGCACGTATGTTTTTCTGAGAGATTTTAATCTGAAATAGAACTGAGAATGCCTTGTGGGGTTCATGTGCCACTGCTGGCAGATAAAATATCCTCTATCAGAAGCTGTATTTCCATCCTCTCTAGCCTCCATCCACTTTCTTTGAAAATCCATGCCAACTGCCCTCTTGGGATTATGAAGGTGTTAAATGAAGGGGGGTTCTGAGGCAACAAAACCCATGCCAAAGAACCCTGAACTACTGGGTTTGTTCCCCACAAACCCCCTTCATACAACACCCTCCTCACAGGGAAAGTCAGCATGTGTTATACTCTGTTATGTGTGGGATGGTGTGAATTGAAAAAAGTGATTGAAAAAACGAGAAACCTAGTACACTAAAAATCGTATTGCTGCATATGCAACAAACTAGCAAAACATGACCTAGGAAATGAAAAATAAAGCCACAAAATACAACCTGCCATATATATTCATGCATTTTTTAAAATCACTTACCATTGTAACATTTGTCATACAACACAGAATATGCCCACCTTAATTCTTCTCACCATAGGGATGCTAGCCCTCTATCACCCTTACTTGTCTTCCTGAACAAAACCCTTTACCAAATTCTCCACTACGAACACAATCAAGTATTACTCCAAATATGCACAACTGCTAGTGCTGTTTAGCAAGGCGAAATAATCTTGTAAAGGCGTATTTCAGAAAAGTTGTGATGTGCGGCATCTGTTGTACGGTAGTTACAGTCATTGCAAAGAGTGTGCTTGTAGGCAAACAAGTAGAAAAGCTAGAAGTTTAATTTTGAAGCTATTGACAGAGCAAATAGAGAAAAGTACAACTGTGAACTAAAGATTCAATAGTAGGGATTATTGGGAAATAATAAATACTTTAATTTTTATGGTGCCATGCATCTCAAATACTGCAAACATGTCACAAACACAAATCCTTACCCCAATCCTTTGAGGCAGCAATTTTGCAAGTCAGTAAATAAAGGCATAAAAGTTAAGCAATTTGTGCAGCGTCGTTCTATTTCTTAGGAGAATGAAAAATGGAACATGAGTGCTGACATGGCCCCCTGCATTAACTGTTGAACATTCTCCATTCTCCCACAAAAGATGGAAAGGACAAATGTAGGATTTTTTTTCTTGAGATTTCAAATCAATCAACAATTATAGTAATTGTTTTTCCCCCTGTAGGCTTCATATTTGTTTGCTGTTGAATAATTCATGTATGAATTAAATTAATGAGCCAGACTTAATAGTCTTATAATTTAATGGCTAGAATGAAAACACATTCTATTTCAAATTTGTTTCTCTTTTCTTGACTAAGTGATTCACTAATGGGTGTACATTAGTGAAACTCTGTTAAAAAGCCTGAAATACCAAATGCATTACGTAAGAAAGATAACAAATGGTTTTATATCCTATTGAAACCATCATATTCAACATTAAGTCATGCAGAATTTTAGCAGTAGTAACTATAATTATCACGTACACAGTACTTAACTTGCTGTAGAGTCTCAGAGAATGGAAGACAATGTGCAGGGTAAAGTCCTCCTTGTAAAATGCAATTTGTAGTTCTCCTACTTCTTTGCTTTTCTGTGTAAACAGTTGCTCTAATAGTCACAGGTATATTACACAATTAAATGGGTGGAAGAAGGGGGTTTACAGGATAGTCAACAAAGCAGTCTGGTTCCAATTACAAACAAAAATTTAAAAATTGAGGGTGCCATATTCTAAAAGATTCACTTTAAAAAAGAAATACAGTATGCCCACTTAACTTGACACATGGGTAGCACATTTTTTTAAACAGAAATTTTTGTGACGGTTTGTTATGGTAACCTTTCATTTGTGCCATTCTTAGATCTTTGTCACCTTGGAATGGTCTCTGAATCATAATTCAGTCATTTGGTTTTGTTTAATCTATACAGCTTAAACATAGTAGTTTTTAACATATTTCTATATAATAGAATCTTGAATATGCAGTTGAGGTTAAATGATCTTAATTTCAGCAGAGCTGTCTGTTTTCACTAAGGATGGCAAAATGGTGCTGGGAGAAGAAGCGTTAAAAAGATTGCACATTTTGCCTGACTGCTGTTTTGCTCTTACAACCATTCTTTTTTTCCACAGACAAATAAAGAGGCACCTAAATGGTACGGGAAGCTGAAGCAGAAAAAAGCACCATAGCCTTTTTCTGAAGACTTTTCAAAATAGAAAATCAGTTTGGGAATTTTGAGAAGAAAGGAATTATGATCATAATCATGTATTATACAGTTGTGCAAGTAAACAACTGGTTTGTTTTAAGATGTGTTTTTATACATATAAGTTAACTATTAAATGCATATAGTGAAGAAAATTTGTGGCAAAACTTGGTGAGATAATTTCCTAATTAATACACTGCATGTCTAAATGTATTATTGTTACATATGTTCATAATGTGCTAGAAGGGCTTCATATTCATAGTACTCAATGTAATTCACATTTCCACCTTTTAACACCAAGTGGCTCATTCACATGTGGTGCACCTTTGGGTGAAGCAACATAAAGCAAAGCCCAAACAGTGATTGTTTCCTGTCTGGGTGTCAGGACCCAGCAGAGCAGGCCGGGTCGCGGAGCTCCCAGCGCCCATCAGCGTGCCCCGGGCCAGCACAACAAGGGACAAAGACAGAGGGTGCCCCTGCAGCCGCCCCTGGCTAGAGCAACAGAGCCGCAATGCAGGGACACGCCCCCAACGGATGACGGCCACGAACAGCCCCAAGGAACTCCCCCGTGCTCGCCGCCAGCAGTGGTGGGCGGGCCAAGACCTGCAGCCGTGCCCCCGAGAGAAAGGAGGCCGGCTGGGAGTGCCCCGCCTCCACAGGAGGAGCCCTCACAGACGCCGCTGACAGCAGCGGCAGAACCGCCAAACAAAGCCCCACCCCTAACAGAACGTAGACATGTAGGGCTTCCCCCGCAACGCCGCTCGGAGCGGCTGCGGGCTCGTACGGGGGCGGGGCTTAGAGAATAAAGGCCAGCGCCGCCCGAGGGACGGCGCTGGTGATTAATGGAGACCGGCCCTGTGCGTGGTTGAGCTGAGAGTAGAGCAAAACCTCAGTAGGAACCTTAGTGAATGCGTGACCCTTCCCTGGAGACCTTGTGTGTGATACGAGTGAGAACGAATCAGCGAGTGCAGTGTGACAGTGAGTAAGTGCCCTTCCATTTCCCCTTCCCTGGAGCCCCTGCTGTCGGAGGTGAGTGCCCTGTGTTCTTTCCCCTTCCCCCCCCCCTGGGGGCCCCCACACTTCCCAGGGTGAAAATCCCCACATCCTGCCCCCGTGTCTTGGTGCAAGTGCAGTGAGAGTGCCTGGAGCAGCCTCGGGTTCCTGGTCAGCAGCGCCCTATGATGATAGGGGCCCGTTCTCTTTAATTAGAGGTCACGGCCCAAATACTATCCTGACGGGCATCCTGTGGCGACTCGTTCCTTGCTCTGACCTAGACACCCGTGGGCCGCGTGCGTGGACCCTAACCCCCACCCCGGTAACACTGGGTGTGGGTGAGAAAAGGGTTTACATTTATTTATTTTATTTTATTTATTGTATTTTTCACATTTTTACCCCACACCCCTTTTCCATAGATTCAGGGCGGCTTACATTAAAAATATAAAATAGAATAAAACCCATTAAAATCTCTTAGAACCCCAACATCACCCAACCACCCACTCATCCCATCCTTTATCCCCCACCTGCCACCCATCAATCATCATGCCGAAACCCTCCTAACCAATCCCACCCATCCCTATTCCTGCCTGACCAAACACCTGTCCAAATAAAAAGGTCTTGCATCTCCTCCGAAAGACGAACAGGCTTAGGCTTAGGCAGACCTACAAGGGGAGGGAGTTCCATAATTGTGGGCCACCAACCAAGAATGCCCCCCTGCATGCCCTCATCATAACAACTTCACGGGAAGTTGGCACTGACAAGAAGGCATCCCCAGCCGACCTTAGAGGCTGCAACAGGACACGGGAAGAGGAAGTCTTTCAGGTACCTGTGGCCCACGCTGTTTGGAGTTTTGTAGGTTAAAACCAGCACCTTGAATTGTGTCCAGAATTGTGTTTATTGCGTTTATATGCCGCCCCCTTATACCAATGGCATCTCGGGGCAGCTTCCAACAAAAATTAAAACAATCATAACCAATATAAAATTGGCAGTGCAGGCACCGGAGCACCTGTGTAATGTGCTCCCGGTGACCTGTCCCTGACAGAAGGCAGGCCTCTGTGCTTTGCACCAGCAGCAGCTTCCAAACAGTCTTCAAGGGCAGCCCCATGTAGAGCGCATTGCAGTAGTCTAGCCCCAAGGTTATAAAAACATGGATGATGGTGACCAGATCCAAATCTGATAGAAAAAGTCACAGCCATCTCACCAGATGAAGTTGGTAAAAAGTACTTCCAGGTGCAGCAGTGAATCCAGGAGCACCCTAAGGCTGAAAAATCTGGGAGACCAAGGGAGGATGGACCCCATCAGTGACAGGGGTTCCCACCTGTCAGTGACAAGGGTTCCCAATAGCTCACAAGATCGGTCACCCATCATCACCTCGGTCTTGTCTGGATTCTGTTTCAATTGGCTTTCCTGCATCCAGTCCCCAGTAACAGCCAGGCACTGTGTAGGCACCAAAACTGCAGGGCCTGGGTCAGATGAAAAGGAGAGAGAGAGAGAGCTGGGTGTCATCCGCATATTATGGTACCTCACTCCAAATCTCATAACAGTCTCACCCAGGGGCCTCAGATATACATTGAACAGGAGTGGGGACAAGATGGAACCCTGGGGGACCCCACAAGGGAGCTCCTGAGGGGACGCCAAGCCACCATCCATCACCACCCTCTGGGTTCTCCCAGCCAGGAACAAGCAGAACCACTCAAGAGCAATCCCACACACCCCAGCCAGGTCCTGCAGCCGTGTCAACAACACCTCATGGTCAACAGTATCAAAGGCTGCTGAAAGATCTAACAAAATCAGCAGGGGACAATTCTGTCCCCTGCTGTCGATTTCCAAGCAGAGATCGTCAGCCAAGCCCACAAGCGCAGTCTCAGTGCCATGCCCAGGAAAAAAACCTGACTGACATGGGTCCAGGAAACATCATTAAGATGTACCTGGAGCTTCAGGGCAACCACCCGCTTAATAATCTTCCCCAAAAAGGGGAGGTTAGAGACAGGGTGATAGCTGGCTGGGGAGTCAGCATCAAGTCATGGTTTCTTGAACAGTGGATGGATGACAGTCTTGAGGCCTTCAAGTATCCTGCCCTCCCTAAGGGAGACCTTGACAACCCCAGCCAGAAAGACCCCCAGTGTCTCCCAGCTGGCTTTCACCAGCCAGGATGGGCATGGATCTAATTCACAACTGATCACCAGTACCCCTCCAAGCACATCCTCCGCATCGGAAGGTGAGATTAATTTAAGCTGATCCAAGTAAACCGGACAAGACTAGGCCTCTTCAACCTGAAACTCTGACTTTGCATTCAAAGTAGCAGTGCCCAAGTTGAGCCAAACACGAGCGACTTTGTCTTCACAGTAGGTGGCAAACTCATCACAGTGGGCAGTCAATGGCTCTACCTCCAGATGGAGACAGCCAGGATGTAATAAGCTATTCACCACCCGCAATAACTCTGCTGGATAGCACTTTGCAGACACTATGGCAGCCACAACGAAAGCTTTCCTTGCCATCGCATAGTCCTTCAAACCATGGCATGTCCTTTACAAGACATGCAAATCAGTGCTAAGCAGTCCTGGTTGTGCAGGTTGCTCAGCATAGATTCCCTTGCTGCCTCCTCCTCCTCTCTCTCTCACACTCACACACACGCATGCACGCACAAACATACACACCCAGCATGGGCTCCGGCACAAACACACACATCCAGCATGGGCAATAGTCGTATTGGCCCACCCCTAGAAGAATGATGTGTGAATTAGCCCTAAGTTAGAAATAAAAATGGACTTTAGCAAGAGTATATCAGATATAATAAGATGGGTCCCATCTACATCAGAGAAATTTGTGTTGTTAACAGACACTGGTGTAGTTTCAGTCCCTAATATAGATACATTATACCAATGTGCAGCACTAATGTAAATCTGGTTTGGCTTCGGAGTGGTTCCTTCATGTGCACATTCACACAAGATCTCCCTTCCCTAAGGGGTGAGGGGAGCCTGCGCCAATTTAATTGAAAATATAGTGGCTTTATATTTTAAGATGGTACCCTGCTGTGATTGTAGGTTTAGGCTTCAGTCACAACTGAGCAAACTACTATTACCGCTTCTTTTGCCTAAGCATTCAGCTGCCTTAGGCTGTTTTCTTTTGTTTACCTGTTTTTTGCAACTCTTTCTTCATTTTCTACCCACCAATTTAAAGTCAAGCAGTCCCTCTATTTATGTTTCATGCAAGTCTTGATTCCTTCACCAGTTTCTCTTAACTCATAAGTATAGGATCAAAAGCAACCTTAGAGACTGTCTCTTTAGGAATGAGAGGTATTATTCTAAGTAACTGGAAGCATTAAAGATGTCTTCTGGAAAGAATCTCGCAAGTTGTTTTCATGTCTGTGGACACCTGAAAATAGCTACCAACTTTTTCCTTTCTCTTATGGTACTCTTTGTAATAAAATAGACTTAGACTTTGATCCTCAAAGTGCTCCATCAGCAGAAGACTCAGAGAAGAGAGTGGGGTTTACACCAACATAGTACTTCCATCCACATTTTAGTCTTGAGACAGGTTATGGATCAGTCAGATCAAACCAATGCCTGAGGCAGGCTTGTAGTGTTTCCCCATCAGGGTCATTCTTTTAATTGCTATCACTTTTGACCAGGAGAGTTAACTAAATTTATTTTTTATCAATTAAAAATCCACAGCTGCAGTTTTTCCCAGACCAAATGGTATTTGTTATCGCTAGCATTGTTTCTAAACAAATTAATAAAAAGGCTCTTAATTTATTTTTTAAAGTCTCTCTTTTTTTACTCTCTCAAAAAAGTCTCCTAAATCTTTTAATTCATTAGAGCTCAGATGATACCGGGTGATTTCAGATGTTACGTTTGTCTGAAATCACCATAGTCAACCGCTGGGGGTGGGGTGGGGGAGTGAATGGAGGTGAACGTCTGTTTGCGCACATCCAGATGTTCACCTCAGTCAACCACCCCCCACGGTGAATCTAACCACACTTTGTTCTCCCGCTCCACAGCGGCGAACGAAGCGTGGTTAGGGGGAATCCTGAACGCGGTGAAGGAAAGGTAACGTCTGTTACCTTACCTTTGCTGCGTTCCGGGGTCCCGGTGGCGGGCGGCTGGGGAGCGCTGGGGGCGGCCGCACGCTGCATCACATGGCCCCGCCCCCTCCGGGAGGGGGGGTACCCCTTTAGACGTTACGGCTGGGCGCTTTCACCACGGGCTGTGGTTCGGCGGTCCCCACGGCCAGGGGCAAAGGGGGGGAACGTCTGTTGGCTCCCCCCTTCACCCACGGCGGTGGTCTGAGCCACCCCACGGCCCGTGGTGAAAGCACCCGGCCGTAACATCTGAAATCACCCACCCTCTGGATGTGAACTGAAGCATCAAATTTTACAGGACAAGACTTTTAGGAAATGTTATGCTTTTTTTGTCTCCTATGCGATTATAAATAAGAGGTCATCAGTGCTCATGAGGCAACCTTTTCGTAAAAAGATCAGGTATACTTTCCTAGAAATTTACAAGAAATCTGGAAGATCTCCTGTAATGTAAAGTTCATTCAGTAGATCTTTCTATCCAAGAGACAGATAAGCAAGAAGATTGCCTTATTGGAAGACATGCAGAGCAGTCACAAGGCAAGCAGCTATACACCTTTTCCAACCACTACAAGGTGGATGTTGCATCATCTTTAGATACTGCCATGTGGTGGCTGGGTTCTACAATTTGCTATTCTCCCTGAACAGTCTCCTTATTTTGTTTTGCTCAGTCCTCTTTGCTTTTCCCCTTGGAGAGATACTGCTTGCAGTTTCCGTTTTGGTCAGGTCCCAGGTTAGAGAATTCTTTCTCTATGTGAGAACAACAGGCAATATGAATTTACCATAAATATAACTTCTCATGGCAGAAGAATCTTTTGATCTTCTGGATATAATCCCATCCATATACATAGGAATTGTGCTGGCGATGTTAAAGGCTGAATTTCATGAAGTTGAAAGCTTTGGAAGTGTCTCATCGGGAGCTATAAAACAATTCTAGGGGTGCCAAAACAGTTTTCTTGTGGCTGCTGCTGCTGCTATAACCCAAGTGGACATGATTAACTCATTAGTCGGATCTCAAATCAGAGGATTCCTCTGTGTTGAGAAGACATATTTACAGTAAGTTCGAATTGTCTAATAGTCCAAAAAGGTGAGTCAGGAAACGGGTGGGTTTTTTGTTTTGTTTTTTTGCCATTGACAGAAAACACTTTCCATCTTTGAATTAATCTCACACTAACACGTATTTTTATTCTACTCCATCTTTATCATATAGGTCAAACTGAGCACATGTAAGGGAAAATATTGTTTGTGTGGCAAATATTTGGAAGGTCTGACAGCACTGGGTTAAGTTCTGGCAGGCTGAAATACATACGGACCTGCATTTTTGTGTTTTCAGCCATAACCCTACATTCATTTATCTTAAATTTTTCATCACTGAAAGCTTTCTCTTATGTGAAAAAATGAGTATATATTAAAAGTTATGTAATATATCTTTGTTTCAGGGATATGTTTAGTTTCTAAATGCTCACAGTCTATTATCTAATTGGTTGAGTGGAAATTTATCATTTGACTCCTAAAAAAATAAAATGGTCAGTAATGCACAACCTAAATTCTTAGATGGGCTTCTGCCTCTTGACTCCCTACTTAACCACTCTGTCCTCCCAACAGCACCTCTCTATATAGCAGCA
>QEPC01000531.1:1078123-1090452 GCA_003113815.1 Sphenodon punctatus
CGCTTTCACCACGGGCTGTGGTTCGGCGGTCCCCACGGCCAGGGGCAAAGGGGGGGAACGTCTGTTGGCTCCCCCCTTCACCCACGGCGGTGGTCTGAGCCACCCCACGGCCCGTGGTGAAAGCACCCAGCCGTAACATCTGAAATCACCCACCCTCTGGATGTGAACTGAAGCATCAAATTTTACAGGACAAGACTTTTAGGAAATGTTATGCTTTTTTTGTCTCCTATGCGATTATAAATAAGAGGTCATCAGTGCTCATGAGGCAACCTTTTCGTAAAAAGATCAGGTATACTTTCCTAGAAATTTACAAGAAATCTGGAAGATCTCCTGTAATGTAAAGTTCATTCAGTAGATCTTTCTATCCAAGAGACAGATAAGCAAGAAGATTGCCTTATTGGAAGACATGCAGAGCAGTCACAAGGCAAGCAGCTATACACCTTTTCCAACCACTACAAGGTGGATGTTGCATCATCTTTAGATACTGCCATGTGGTGGCTGGGTTCTACAATTTGCTATTCTCCCTGAACAGTCTCCTTATTTTGTTTTGCTCAGTCCTCTTTGCTTTTCCCCTTGGAGAGATACTGCTTGCAGTTTCCGTTTTGGTCAGGTCCCAGGTTAGAGAATTCTTTCTTTATGTGAGAACAACAGGCAATATGAATTTACCATAAATATAACTTCTCATGGCAGAAGAATCTTTTGATCTTCTGGATATAATCCCATCCATATACACAGGAATTGTGCTGGCGATGTTAAAGGCTGAATTTCATGAAGTTGAAAGCTTTGGAAGTGTCTCATCGGGAGCTATAAAACAATTCTAGGGGTGCCAAAACAGTTTTCTTGTGGCTGCTGCTGCTGCTATAACCCAAGTGGACATGATTAACTCATTAGTCGGATCTCAAATCAGAGGATTCCTCTGTGTTGAGAAGACATATTTACAGTAAGTTCGAATTGTCTAATAGTCCAAAAAGGTGAGTCAGGAAACGGGTGGGTTTTTTGTTTTGTTTTTTTGCCATTGACAGAAAACACTTTCCATCTTTGAATTAATCTCACACTAACACGTATTTTTATTCTACTCCATCTTTATCATATAGGTCAAACTGGGCACATGTAAGGGAAAATATTGTTTGTGTGTCAAATATTTGGAAGGTCTGACAGCACTGGGTTAAGTTCTGGCAGGCTGAAATACATACGGACCTGCATTTTTGTGTTTTCAGCCATAACCCTACATTCATTTATCTTAAATTTTTCATCACTGAAAGCTTTCTCTTATGTTAAAAAATGAGTATATATTAAAAGTTATGTAATATATCTTTGTTTCAGGGATATGTTTAGTTTCTAAATGCTCACAGTCTATTATCTAATTGGTTGAGTGGAAATTTATCATTTGACTCCTAAAAAAATTAAATGGTCAGTAATGCACAACCTAAATTCTTAGATGGGCTTCTGCCTCTTGACTCCCTACTTAACCACTCTGTCCTCCCAACAGCACCTCTCTATATAGCAGCACCCTAACCTCAGTAGATATTCACCCTCTGTGCTACTGCTGGATGGGGAACTGAAGCAGCTGCAACTTCCACCAGATGAGAGAGAGAAGAAAAGGGGGGACATTTGGGTGAGCAGTGCCCTGCAACCATCAGTGCTGGAGGAAGGAGCATCACGGTCCCAGAACCATCAGTGCTGGAGGAAGGAGCATCACGGTCCCAGAACCATCAGTGCTGGAAGGATGAGAAAGGAAGGTTGGACCCATACCAGGGTTGTTGTTGCTTTAGCTGACTTGAAGGAGAGTACCACCATGGCCAGTATTTGAATTTGCTTGTCAGCTGGGGGAAAGGTTGACTGTTCTTCTCCTTTCGTACACCATGAATTCTGAATGGTAGCTGCCCACCTGTGAGAATTTGTGGTTTCAGAAGTGGGTGGAGTTGCCACCATTTCCCTCAGCTGTTAGCAAAATTTCATTGCTAGCAGCCCAAGTAAGACTGTATGTTGTTTATGCCTGGTCTATAGAATCTAAATATTTTTTTTTTTTTCAGTCTCCGCAAATAGGCACAAGAAATCTCATTTTGATTTCTTAACCCCATCTTACGTTACAAAATTTATTCTGTGGGAATACATTTTGGGGACAAGTTTATTGATTCAAAAACGCCACCTCTGTGTTTTATCTTCCTGGCTTCCTCTTGGTTACTGAGTCTCTTCATTATCAAATTTGGAAGTATCCACTGCAGTGCTTAGGATGAACAGATATAACGCACACCTTGCCTACAAGTTCTTCTGGTTCATTTTTACATTTTTCAGCTGAAGACCCTCTTCTAGAAATGCACTTTGCATGTTTGACATCTAAATTGAAAGACTTGAAGGCAGTAATTAATTACCTAGGTGGTGACTATCCTAAACTTAGTGTGAACGTTTGGATGTCACTTAAAAACAATTTAGATCTGAAATGCCCTACAGCAAAAATAAATGACCTCTTCTGCCCTGAAACTAGTGGAAAGGTTTAATTGTATATGTTGTTCTTTATTACCACTGATGTAAGTTCTCATTAATGTAATTGGTAGGGTATGTTATAGCTAGATTATTTCCTCAGGAAGATGCTTCTAGAGGTTTTTTTTATTGTAAGAAGTATTGCCATGTTCTGTCAGTCATGGAAGTATTCAAAGCAGTAGAAAGGGGGCACCTATGCCTGTGAGCAGGAATGTCCAACTTCTCGGCCACCTCCTCAAGATTCTATGCTGGATCTGCCCCACAGTCCACTAGTTGGACAGTCCTGCATTAGAACATTCCAAATAGTTATAGTTAACAACAAAACCCATCTACTTTTAACGGTCCTCTGTTCTTTTCCCAAGTAGAGACCAAGTAAAGTACTCTCTCCCCATCGTCCCATTTTATAGTTGCTGGTTTTATATATAACAATTTAATTTTACTAAACAGTACTTTCTTTTGGCAATTCTGTGGGAAATTTTGAGAAGGAGCCAGAAATTAGGGCAGCCTAGGAATCTGCTTTTTGATGCAAACACTCTCATTTGTCCCCTTTTTGCCAGTAAATAACAACTAAAATGAAACGGACCATGCAAAAAGCCAAGATTTTGCCATAAACCTGTTTGGAAATATGAATGTACTTTTTGTAAGGGATTTGTTGACTGACTAGCCACGCAGACATTTGTGGTTCCCTATATTGGACTCTTCCAGGGAATGCTGTCTAAAGTTCTGAATTTGAATTTGAGGGAATTATGAATCTGAATTCCTTCTGCCCTAGGGCATGGAGGGACATTTGCTGGCAGCCCCCATGCCCGAGTTAAGAACTGCACATTTGAACAACCCTATCCAACAACCCAATGAGTGGTGGCTGCAGTGGTTCATCCTGGGGAGGGGCGAGGAAGCACCTGAATTTGAATCTAAAGTTCCGAATCTGAGATACATCAGATGTATTCAATATTATAAGTAAAAACCTAGGAGAAAATGAATGGCCAAATGCCAGGCCTCTGAGTATTTCAGAGATACTTTTAGGTGGAATTTGCTTGCTTTCTAGTTTGAGAGCTTTTCAGAATGGATAACACTCTGTGTTTGTACTTTCTAATGCCAGCCCAAAGAAAAACTCTACAAAGACAGCTTTCAAAAACCAGTCATGCGGAATGTTTTTTTATCTCATTGGTATGTCTTCTCAACTGTTACACTTTGAAGAGGAAATTTGGATGATGCCATAGAGCTGTAATTTTTTTTCTGCAAGTACCTTTCTACTCTTTAAGAAACTATCCTATTTCATGTAATAATAAAATCCATTACAACACGCTGATGGGTCTTTCAAAACCAAGAGAAGGAAGCTCTACTAAGGCTGAAATGAGAATAATTTTTTTCTCACGAAAATATTGTGAGAATTATCATTGCGATCTCAGTGCATTCTTGATAGCAGATCGAGATCTGGGTTGAGAAATTTATCTTGAAATACCATTTACTACTACTTATCATTTTTATAGCGCTACTAGGCGTACACAGCGTTTTACAGTCACAGATTTCAAAGACGAGTCCTTGCCCAGTGGGCTTACAATCTAAGATGGACACAGATGAGGGAAACACAGTGACAGACAGATACATACATATTCCCATTTTACTAATGGGGAGCTGAGACTGAGAGGTTGTGACTTGTCAAGACCACCCAGTGAGTTCATGACTAGGGTGTGATTCAAACCCTAGCTTCCCAGGTCCAAGTCCAGCACCTTATCCGCTACACCACACTGACTGTCCATATACCGGTTACCGCAATGTACCATTTACCATATACCAATTCGCCATGTACCACTTACCGTGCACTTCTTTCATCCTGGTATGCACATGCACAAAATGGCATTTTACACAATGCGTATTACTGGGACAAAGGTGGTACATGGTAAATTGCAGTAAACAGAATTTTGATAAAACTTTCTCGACCGAAAAATGTCAAGATCCATGATCCTCAACAATTACAAGAACGAGTTTCAGCCATAGGCTATACTTGTCAGTTTGAACCTGTGATGTCCCCAAGCCTTTCCTTTTCAAGTCTTGTTCTCATGGAGTTTTACTGAGAGATGCATTTGGCTTCATGTTTAATAGCTGAGTCAATAGAATGGGTGCCAAGCCGTCCATAAGCAAAGAAATTTTATTCTTGGTATTTTCTTATACCAAAGAATAAAGAGGGTCTGCCTTCCATTCTTGAGCTTTGAAAATGAAACAAGTTCTGTGCAGTGTCTTTAGGCAATGTTATTCTCAAATTCCTAGGATTCATTTGGAACTCTTGATCATTAAAATACATATCTTCACAGTTCACTTCAGCACTTGCACAGAAGGGATTTTGGAATGAAGTAGGACAGCAGCCCATAATGCTATAAGGCACTTTTTGAAGAAACACCACTGTCAAGTGAGAAGGATGGCAGCAGAAAATTCTGACGGATTTGAGACACATTGTAGAACCTCCCATCTTCTGGGGGAAAGGAGCAGAACTGCATACATATCATTTGGGTTCTTGCTTCTTATGAACATATTGTTTGCCACTGCCATGTAATACACTCCCAAATCCTCTGAAAGAAGCATATGAAAGAAGTGCCCCAAGGATCACACTAATATTGTTGTCTGTTGCTTACAAAATACCTGTGTTCTCCTTTTTAATTAAGCCATTACTTGGTTAAGTAGCTCACGTAAAACAGCTGCAGAAATAGTATACCAATAGAAATGCTGAAATTCTGTGAATGTAAACAAGTTGCGGGGTTTTTTTGTTTTTTGTTTGTTGTTTTTAAATGAAAAAGGAAGGGGGCAATATCAAGTTTTATATCTAATGATTTAGGATGGCTGGGGTATTAAATGTAGGAAATAAGAACTGATCATGGAAATACCAACTTATTTACAGACTTGCAGGTTTTCATAGATTGTGTGTGAATATGTTCCCATTTGAAGATATTACAGATTTGAAGCAATAGAATCAACTTTGTTTAACCATGAATAATCAAAGGCTTTATTCAGTACTGCTTGTAAAGACATATTGGATCAGCAAATGTAACTTAATTGCAGGAAAAGTCTTTTAGGATGGAATTTGTTACCACATGAAGGTCTTTTCATTTTTCCCTTCTTGGTTAAATAGTGCAAGAATCATTTAGCATAGAAGCTAGAACTGCTAGTAACTCCCAGCGCTCTGTTTTTGCCATGATCACAGAAATGTACTATATCAGCACATAGGATTTGCCTCTGCATTTTCTTACTAATTTTGTGTAAGCGGCTTGTTTCTCAGTGGTATGTGCTTGCTTGCAATATTTATTTAATTATTTAAAACATTTCTGTCCCACCACCCCTCTCGCTTGAGCGACTCGGAGCGGCTCACATTCAATAAAAACAACAATAATATAAAATGAATAAATACAAAAGTAAATACATATAAAATCATAACAGCAGCATAAAATCAGATCAAAGATCAAAATGGTCCGTACAAACCCCCCACCAACCTTAACCCATCCTCCCCCCACCAAACGCTTGACAGAAGAGCCAGGTCTTACAACTTTGTTGGAAGATGAGAAGATTCAGGCTGAGGCGAACCTCCGCCAGGAGAGCACTCTAAAGCGACACTGCAGCCACAAAGAACGCCCGCCTGTCTGTTCGAACCCACCGAAATTGTGGGACCTCCAGGAAGGTGCTCCTAGATTACTGCAGGAGCCTCCCAGGGGGTGAGACAGTGCTATTCCTGTCTCTTGGATCTTTCACTGTCATGTTTACAGTGACAGTGTAAAACTAGGGGACACTCCATGAAACTCACAGGTGGCAGAGTAAAAACAGACAAGAGAAAGTATTTTTTCACTCAGCGTACAATTAGGTTGTGGAATTTACTGCCAGGGGAGGTGGTCAAGGCCAGCAGTATAGCTGAGTTTCAAAGAGGTTTGGACAAGTTTCTGGAAGATAGTTCCATTAGCAGCTATTAGCCAGATAGAATTGGGGAACAAAACCCTTTACTGTCGGAAGCCTGGGGATGACCCACAGGGAATGGATAGCACGGTGACCTGTTGGATGCTTCTCCCAGGTCCCCGTGACTGGCCACTGTCGGAGACAGGATGCTGGGCTCGATGGCCCATTGTTCTGATCCAGTATGGCACTCCTTAGGTTCCTATGTTTTTTTTTCTTAATATAATTTTGTTTCTATGGGGGGGGAAGGCTGCCTCCACATTGTGTGTTTTTAAATGGACCTGGGAAGGGGGGAGAGGCCTACCCTGAGGTCTGCTCCAGCTGTGGCTGCTTTACATGCAGGTAGCTGCTGCAGCCCACCATCTGCCTGCACACAACCTGCTCCTTCACACCATAGAGCTGTGGCCGGATCGGCAGCTACCGCTCTATGGCAGTTACTGGGGAACCCGCGGCTGAGAGCTGAGCTGCAGTACTCATCTGCCCTTTAGATGGATCACTGCTCCGCCTCCAGATGGAGCTCCAAGTTTGGACAGCCCACTCTGCCTGCGGTGATCTGAGATGTTCCAGAGGACCACGGGTGCAACTGACCCAGAGCAGGTGCTCCGCTCCTGCCCTGCCTTACCCCAGAGTGGCCCACCTTTACATGGACAGGACATCCAGGAGGAACAAGAGCAGAGTAGGTTTTCATCTAGAAACACCCATTGTCTTCAGGGCAGCCTTAAGCAGCAGGCAGCTCTGTAGGGCCATACTGCTGAGAAATCCTTCACTTCCAGAAACACCCTTTAAAGAGAGTGCTACATGCTAGAGGGGTTCTACCTTAAGTGTAACATGGTGCCTTGGAGCAAAACGTCTTGGGTTGGTTCTTCTAGTTTGAGGAGTAATATGTACTATCCCAACCCACTCACTTTTCACATGTGAATTCATAGGCCAACTTTTTCACAGGCCTTTATGAAGGTAAAGAGCTTTCTCACAAGCTATAATGAATTCATTACAAAATCTAAGAGACAGTCTCCTTCCCTATGTTACATCACAAACCCTACAGTCAGCTGGGAATGCCCTCTTCCGGTTTCCATCATTGCACCACATCCATACAGTAAGGGCATGAAAAGAGGCATTCTTGGTTGGCTGCCAACTGTTTTGGAACTTACTTCCCCTGGAGACCAAAGGCTAAGCCTGAGCATCTCCCAGAGGCAATGCAAGACCTATCTATTTGGCCAGGCATTTAGCATGCAGAAATAGGGTTCAAGGCATTGTTTTATGAGTATATAAAATTATTCTTAGCCCAAAATACATTTTGGTTTAAGGGGAAAGTTAAGGCGAACATCAACAAACTTGAGCATCAAAAGCATGGAAATTGCAAGTTAAGGCTTCTGCCTTAACTTGTACATCATGTAAGCAGTAAAGATGTTGTACAATCTCACATCTAACTTAGGCTCTGTGTATTCACACTTTGCCTTTCTTTTTCAGCCCCTGTCCTCTTCTTCTGCAGGTTGAGGGCAGTACTGGGACTGGCAACAGCAGACTATTCCACGGGGCTACAACCCATGTATTGGTCAAGAGCCCTGGGGCGGGGAGGGGTGTGTGTAAAAGAAAGTATCATTCTATCACAGAGAGCCTAGGCAAATTTACATCCTTCATCTTGATAATGGCATAGATTTGTTCTTGAGATACCTATATATTTTTTGCATCTGTCCCAGGGGGCTTGTAGTGTTGCTCCACAGAATGAAGACAAGAATTTTAAAAAACTAAACCTAGCAAAAGAAACTTGTCACAACTTGCTTTCCACAACACCTCTAACTCCTTTAATACAGTTCCTTGTACTAGCTACCTGTTGCACGCAAGTTACAAATGGGGAAAATTCTGCTTTTGTCTCCCAAATTCAAATGCCTAGCACTCCCTACTTTTTAACAGATTTTCTTGAAATTTGGTCACATTCTACACCTCACCCAAGCAACCCTTCCTACAAAGTTTCATACTGATAGAACATAACCTTCTGAGTTTATAATGATTAGAATGTTCATAATTATACCGGTGCAATGCAGACGCCTTAACGAATAGAGCCACTCCCTTGGCTCTATAATATATTTTTGGACTGCTATGAGGAGGAGATAGGTTTTTTTATATTTTATATATGTAGATTTTTTAAATGTTATCCAGCCTAAGGCTTCAGGGAAGGGCAGGTTAAAATCCATACATAAATACATTTAATTAAATGTTTCTAATGGCAAGCAGCCTCCGTTGAAGTAACCTTCGGGAGACGACTGGGTCTCCACTGTGGTGCCATGTGGAAGAACTTGTAAAGCTGTTGTGGCTCTAGCCATAATGTGGGAGCCAACATCTTCTGTACCTTCATTACCTCAAGGTTAGGTTACTTCAATGCACTCTACATAGTACTGCCTTTGATGACTTTTCAAAAGCTGCAGCTGGTGGAGAACACGGTGGCTCACCGCTCCTTTCAGGGATGGGTCACCATAAGCACATTACACCTGTACTTTACAATCTCCACTGCCTACCTATAACTTTCGGAGCACAATTCAAGGTGCTGGTTTTGACCTTTTAAAGACCTAAATGGCCTGGGGCCCAGATATCTGAAAGACTGCCTTTCCTATCATGCTCGACTGCGACCCTTGCAGTTGGCCAGGAGTACTCTTTTGTGGGTACCTCCTGCCAAACCTGTTCAGATGACAAGAGCCTGCAAAGAGGCTTTCTTGGTTGCTTCCGCAGTATTGTGGAACTCTCTTCCCCCAGAGTTCATCAGAGCCTGAGCACCAATAAACCTTTTTGGCAAAAAGTTCAGCAGACGGGGATAGGGGTCAGGGTTGGATGGGTTTAGGGGTGAGATTGGGGTTTTTAAAAAAGATTTGATTGTATTTTGTGTTTTTAATATTGTAAGCTTCCCTGAGCCTTATAGGAAGGGTGGGGTAGAAATTTAAATAAATAATATTAATTAATGAATTAAAATATTTGCTTGTCACTGGTCAGGTCCCTAGATAGAAATAGACATTGCAGAAACAGGATAGGCCTTCCTCCTGGCTACACTATACTAAAGCCGTGCTTATTGAGTTCTCCAGATCTGCACTGGGAAGGATCCCAGCATGCTCTTAGTTGCCAGGTAAGGCACCTAAAGACCTTCAAACACTCTTGCCCATAAATTACAATTCATTATTATATTAATATTTAAATGCCGACAATGCACTCCCAAGTTTATTAACAGAGTTGGAGGGGGGACGTGCCTGAAAGTAGCACAGGAGAAAAATGATACCTTGGTGGTTTAAACCTTACTGAATTAGCACATTCCATCCCATTTTGTGGTGTTTCTTTCATTAGTGTAGTAATTAACTTTTGCAGAATAGCATTTATTCCAGCCAGCAGGGGAGGGAGAACAATAACAGTGTTTACCAGCAGCAGGAAGGAGCTTACCTTGCTTTGTCACCTCAGTAAATTCTCAGCAGGCTAATCTAAATGCAGTGACCAGGGTGCCCTCCAGCAAAAAGGTGTCAGACTGAAACCTCCCGAAGGGAAACCCCAGTCACCTGATTAGATCTGTTGTCAATGAAAGCAAAATATCCAGTGCCTATGAAATATATTGGCTTCCCACCCTAGCAGGTCCTCTCAAACCTTTGGTTTAGCAAACGTACACAATGGCAACTATGATTTTCCTTTTTTTAAAAAAAGTTTAAAATCCTTAACCTTTATGGCGTGTAAGAGCAGCAGAAAAAGAAAGTCCACATGCTTCCAGGTGTAGTATTGCCAGTAAGCTGCACAGGAAATGTATTATTTGAGAGGTTCTCTTTACAGTTATGAAAAGGTTTATTCTTCTGTTTCTTAGCTAGTCTTGTTTTCAAGTTTAGTTATGCAGTTTTTGCAGGCAAAGCAATAATATCGTTTGACACAGGTAGAACAGAAAAAGCATTCTCATAATAACCTCCATTAAAGCAAAGACGTAATTCTATCATTCATTTCCTTGGGAAGTAATTTTTGTGGTTTTTTTTTTAAAGGTATAGAAAAGGTATACTGAAATAGCATTACGTAGGAATATAGGAATTGCCAGATTGGTTCAGACTTTCAGAATCCTGTCTCCATATAGCTAACATCAGATGTTTCCAAGGAAGATTCAAGAAACCCCACAGTAAAGTAAGGTAATGTAGGATAATCTCATTCTCCAGGGAATGAGAGATTGGCTAGTGACCTGAAAAATAATGGTTTATACCCTTCCAAGCTTTATTTTAGCATTTACTATGACAACTGGATATTCTTTATATCCATAGAAATTTCCAGTCGGCCTTGGCATTTTATTGAATTCTGTATCTCAGTATTCTGTAACAAAGTCCAATTATGCAGTGTGTATAAAAGAGTTTTGAGTCTGCTGCTGATTAATTAATAAACAAATCCCAGAGGGGTGGGTGTGGGTGAGAGAGAGAGTGCAAAACGTATGACATTTCTTTGCTTTTGAAAGCAAATACCATACTGCCAATTGTTAACAGAGTGGGGCTTTTGAATATGTGGCCATGGGGACCCACATTGTATTTTCTTCCTGAGGTCTGCAAATTCTAAGGCTTTTTTCTAACCTTCAAATTATTCCTAAAAACATACCTCTTCCATTAGACTTTCCTTAGCCCCTTCTAGAGGAGAATGAGACACCAATAGAACAGCATCCGTGCACAATGGTGGGAGGGCAGCATTGTTCACCGATGGTGTCTTTATCATTCACTGTCGCATTCTCCTCTATAACAAAGCTAAGCATGTGTACCTGTGACTTCTCAACTTCATGAATGTATCCCCTGTGCTTAATTTTGTAAGAAATGAATTGCTGGAGCCCAAGAATCCCCCAGAAGCCACACCGCCCACTCCAGAGCTGGGCAATGAACCTTCGCCTCTAGCTACCAATGCCACCACTGAACTAACCTGCCTTTCTAGAGCTGAATATAAACAGGAGCTCTTGCGATTTATGACCAGCAAAGGGGGTGGGGGGCAGGAAAGTAATTAACGAAACCCAAATAAACCAACCAAGTTTTTTCTGGCTTTCATTTCCAATGGGTCTTTCACATTCCGGGGTGTACATTCCTCCAGGGAACATTTTCTGGGGCTCAGCCCAATCTTAAATTTAATTGCCAGGACTGAGCAATGAAGCTCACAAATTAAGGGCTTTGTATCCCTGTCTCCAAATAAGGGCTTTGTATCCCTGTCTCCTATCCCATGTCTTTCCTAGACTATACGCCCTTCAGGGAAGAAACCTGTCTCTAATGATTGCACAGTGCCAGGTATATTGCTAGTGCTATCTATATAAATAATAATAATTTCCCCTCTCAAGTAAGCAATCCCAGTTTATTGTCTCTTCAAATGATTTTTTCTATGACCCAAATAATTCTAGTCACTCATCTCTGAGATCACTTTAGTGCAACAATATCTTTTCTGAGATATGGTACACACTGATGTAACATGATATTTCAGATAAAGGCAAACCTCTAGTCTAACCTGGACCGTGGCCATTCTGTATTTGGGCCTTTTTCAATTCCTGGATCTGGCCTATGGATCCAGTCCCTACCCTCAAACACTGTAAGAGTGAACTCAGTGGAAAGAAGGAGAGAGTAGAGCATGTGCTCAAAAATAGGGATGGGCGAACGTGGTTTGAAAGTTCAGAGTTCGGCCGAACTCGGCCTGTTCGGGCGACCGCATGCGAACACAAACCCGAACACGAACATACCGAACAGAACAGAACGGCGAAATGGCCGAACAGTTCGGTCAGTTCGGATTGCGTTCGGGTGGCAAAAAAAGGTTCACTGTAACCTGAGCTAGTCATTGTTCCTGAACAGCAGGCGTTGAGTAGGATTATTAGATTGCTTTAAGTTTCATTTCAGTTTTGTACTGAAATGCAACTTAAACCTTAAACTGAAACCTTGTGTTTGTGATTCCCC
>QEPC01000531.1:1098409-1116860 GCA_003113815.1 Sphenodon punctatus
CCCCTCTGCCCTGTGCCGGGACACATGTACCGTGTTACTTCCTGGCGCATTTCTCCACCCGTTCCCCCCCATGTCCCCACCTGCCGCCAGTCCAGTACCCCCCCTTGTACCTTCCGTCTGAGGTGCATCCCCCCCCCTGCACTGCCTTGCCCGGGCTTCTCACACACCCCAGGCGCTCCGGGGTCCCCATGCACACGCGGCCCCTTCCCCCGCGTGGGGCAGTGTTGGCTCCCTTGGCCTTCTCGTAGGCCTTCCTGTTCGCCATCGTGGGAGCCCGCGCACATGTGCCGTGGTTCCTCCCTCCTTTACCGACTCTGAGCCAGATGTCTGGTGTCCCTCTGCCCTGTGGGCATGTCTGCATGGCGGTGCATGCATGGCGCCGGCGCAGTGGGGGTCTGCCGGTCCGTTCCACGTGGGTGTGGATGTTTTGGCTTTTACACGGACACTCAGGTGTTGAACATCCATCTCCACCCACCTCCACCCATGGAGGGTGCCGGCTCCCTCCCGCTGCTCTGTGGGTGTTGGCGGGTGGGTCGCGCATGCGCCCCCACCCAGTCGTGGACTTTTACACGAACGCTCTCCCACCCATCCGATGGGTGTTTCCGGGTGTTCATGGGTGGGTGGCGTCCGTGTAAAAGTGACCATAGTTGCCTGTCTGGTTCTGGTTTACAGAGGCTGAGCTTCATCCTCTGCCCTGTGGATCGTGTGTGCCCTGGGGAAATGACGCACATGCAATCCACGGGGCATAGGATGAAGTCAACAGAGAATTGCCATATTAGTTATTTTTAACCTGTCTGTACAAGCTGCATGTTTAAGAACATTTAAATATGTTTTTCCTACATGGATGGAATGAAGGACAGGGCACAGATATGGGTTAAAAGGGCTGCAGCTCTATTTAAACACAACAGACTGTGGTGAGTGAACCTCCTTTTCCAGAAAACTCCAGGTCTAATGCAGTAGGTACAAGCTGCCAAATTCCTCAGAAAGGAGGATTACCTGAGATAACTGTCCTTGGGATCCATTCCATTATTGAGCTCTGTCCCACCACCTTCAGGAGTACCATTCCTGGGAGACCCTGAGAAAAAGGCAGTTCGGTTTTGAGTCAACGCACAACTGCTCGGATCCTACAATGTAGTGCAGCTTCCATCCAGCCTTTCAGGAAGTCCCGCCACAGGTCACCCATGTCCTCAGTATCGGACTCCATTCCCTCATCTTGCTTCTTCTTGTATATCCTGATCTGACCACCTCCTTCCATAGTACCCAGCTCCCTGTAGAGTGTTTTCACAGCACTTTGGACAGGTGCGGTCGCAGCCTGGAGCTCTTCTTGTAGATTCAGTCCCAGCCAGAGCACCACCGCCGATGCACCCATGTGCCTACCCCCCACCACCATCATGGGATGATCTGGCCTGCAGTGGAAAAAGGTTCCCCATCTATGGTTTAAAGGGAGCTCTGTGCCTCTGTTTATGCTTAGCAGAATTCAGAGTGAAGGTAACATCGTAAATCACACTGTTCAGTGAAAATGGCATAAGAATATAATCATGGCCATCTAGTCAGTAAATTGTCTATAACAACGGCCATTACCAGTTGCTTTAGGGGAAGAGTAAGAAACACAGGATGCACAGAGTGGTTTATCCCACTGTTTACTCCCAGCTTCAAGAAATCTCATGAGAAAATAGGTAAAACTCTTGACTGCAATGTCATTTCTGTGTTACTGCAATCAGCTGGGGAGATATAAGCATTGCTTCATAGTGTCTGACAATGGCACTGCAGTGTTTAGAAGGCAACTCTGACATTATACTGGTTGAACAGCTTCACATTGCCCTTGAGTTGAAGAACACAGAGCTTTCTTGTTCTTTTTACTAGTATCTAATTTTAAACTTATTTACTGAATTTCCACTCAAACACTCCTGCAAATTTGCAGAAAGCTTCATTTTCAGAGACAACGATTTGGAAATTGAGTGGTGGCCGTGATTTATTCCTAAGCATACTAGTCTGGACCAAATACTCCAGGGATTTGGTCCAGACCTTTAATGAAGAGGTGTGTTTACATGTTCTGGTTGGTTGTTTTACATGTTACAGTAGGTTTCACACTGGAAATGCTCGCCCAGCTTAATAATGTGAATTTTAAACCCTGACTTTACAGCTACGTTTTGGCTCTGCGCACTGCACATCCAGGCCACACATAGCTGTTGTGAGGTGTCAGCTGGGAGAGTCAGGGAGAGCATGATGAGATTGGAAAGCCCCCACTGTTACCACGCTCTCCCCGCCCATCCCCTAGGTCCTGGGGAGATGCTGCTACTCCTGCCACTACCATTTGCTGCTCCCCAGGACACTCTGCTGCTCATTATTTCCTGGAACTAGCAAACCCCACAACTCCCCAACAGCTTGCGGGTTACCACTGCGTAGCTACTGGCTACCTGCAAGCTGTTACATGTACACATACGTTCAGGATTACCCATTAGCACTCCTGAACGCATGGGCATAATGTGTTAAAACACCCAGGATAGTGAGCTGGAATGCTCCAACCGCAGAGTCTCCAGATATTCTCTTGCCCTTAATGACCTCAGTTACAGGAGTCCAGATTGGGGTATTGAAGACTGTGGGAGGCTCTGTAGGAAGTGCTCTGGACCGCACATAAAATGTTCATGATCCCTAGATGGCTGCTGACTCTGCACATCCAAAATGTTTTGAAGCAAACACCCCTCCTTTCCTGCAAAAGAAGCTGTACCAGACCGTTCTCCCCTAGACAATGTGAGCTTCTAGAGGTGTTGCCCTGGGTGCAAATCTTTTTACAGAGTATAGATTGCCTTAGTTTGGTGCCTGGAATAATAGATCACATACACAGTAAGTCTAGCTACCCCTGAGATGCATTTTTTCTCCTCCACCTCTATGTGTACGTGTGTGGTATCTTGTGATAACTCTGGAACACCCTGTCTGTGCCAGAGTTCAGAAATGTTACTGATTAAACTTTATTCCTTTTATTGCTCATAAAAAATGGATCACAGCTAACCGGAAACAATGTGTATTTGGTTGCCTTACGCACTTGTTAGAATACATACTCTAAATACATTACTTAAAAGGAAAAAACTTTGACCAATCCTGAAACCACTTAATTGCAGTAGCCTCGCTGAAATCAATGAGATTACTCACGAGTAAGATTTCAGGAGTGCCTCTCATCTCGTAAATGGACTGAGTCAAGGTCAACTCACTTTCCTCGTTTACATCTTGTATTGTTTTTTAAAAGGACTGCTGAAGAACTTGGAGAACTTGCACTTTCAGTTAGCTGCTTGAACCATTGCTGTTCCACAACTATGTGTGTATTTTAGCTTTGCACGATTAAGAACTTAACAAGTACATCCCATTCAAAATACAGTCAGGGACCCGTGTTCACTGTGTTTTCTCTGCCAATGGGAAAAATGCAGTGAACCCAGGTTCCTGCTGTATGTATGTGAAATGCAGTATATGATTGTTTTATATAAAGCCCCATGAAAGTTTTCCCAGGCCATGAGAAAATTTGATCAAATCAAGGTCAGTTTTCAGTGGAACAAATGCACATCCCTACAAAGAGAACAGTTTACCAGCCAACACTTACACTTTCTAATTAAAGGGTGCAGAATTTTAAAAAAGAAAAAATGGGAAAGGGGTTTTTATTGCTCCTTTTCCCAAAAGAGCTGGCATTATTTATGTTCATAATTTTTTAAATTCCATTTTGGGGAAAAGCCTAAACTTTGAGAGGTTGACAAATAATAAAGTTCTGTGTGTTCATATATCAATCATTACCATTCTCCTAATTATGATTACTTTCAATTTACATCCTGAGCCCACCAGAGCCCACAGGCTCTGCTCAGAACACTTGAAGCAAGAATCACAAACTGACACATGCGGATAGTATGGCTTCAGACACCGCAAACTTATTTTCTTCATGGCTGAAATACTTCCTACTTAATACTACCATGGCCCACAAAGAGAAAGAACTGCGTGGTAGAGCATTGCTTTTAACCTTGGTTGGGTTTTTTTTAATAACCACATAGTATTTATGCTGTAAAAGGGCTCTTTACTACTTAATTGCAAAAAGAAAAGAAAAAATCCCTATTTGCTTACTTGCCCATGCTTAGATAAGATGCTGTTGCACATATCTGTTTTCTGCAACAGAGTAGGATTTCATTAAAACGAACAAATGGAGGAATAAAGTCTAGAAATAGTCTTAACATTTGTTTCATGTTTGAGACCTCCTTTTTTGTAATGATATTTGCTTTACCTACACATCTTTATACGTTTATTTGGTTAAATCAATCAGGCTACTTGGTTTGGATAGATGAATATGGCTTTGACTAGCCTATTTTCTATTGTTGTCCATACAATAATATCACTTCAAAAGAGAAATCTTTCTTACTGATAAGTGATATGCCACATCTATTTACCAGCAACATCCTACACATTTGAAGGATGATCAGTAGTCTGAAGGGTAATCAGTAGGCATTCATTCATTGCTTGTGGGATAGCTCTGTAACACCCACAGATAATGGTAGTCTCCACATATGTATGACTTCTAGGAATGTCTCTATCTAGCTTTCTGAAACAAGAGGTCATATGGCATTTGAGACCATTCCACCATTCTAGTGACATAGACTAAATAATGCAAGTAGCACCTTTCTGTCTGTGTAGGTTTCAGATTCCTTGACACCTGTATATTCTTTAGGCTTTAAAATTCACAAGCTTTTGGGCTTTGCAGACCACTGTCAATCCTCAAGATTTCTCAAGTCCACCATACACCTGCTCGAGATGCAATGATCCACGAGGGCATGGCTGAGCTGGATACAGCTGCACAAGTTCAGCGGCTGCAGTTCCTCTCAATGATGGGGAGAGAGGAAAGGGAGAATGTGCACGTGCTGTCTGTGGGGAAGCCGCAGACAGTATATGTGACTTACAGACCTCCCTTGGGGTCCATCCTTCCCCTGGAAATAGTGATGGTGTAAGTACCAGTGAGAAGGCCAAAGGGCACTTTAGTATAGGCACAAAGCCGCTCCAGACCACTTACCATGGTGTCACAGATTACTGTTTGGGATCTACTGCTTGATAGCATTTAAATATTAAACTATTGGTACATTATCAGTGACCAGAGAGATTGCATCAAGGACAGAGCAGCATGGCTGGAGCCAGTGAGTGTCACACAAAGATAGGGATCCTCAGAAAGGATAAGCTGAAGATAATGCATTTCAGGGAATTTAGCTGAATTCCTGTGTTATAATTCTGGGTTTGTTGGGGGAGGGGTTTGTTTTCTCAACACTACTTTTGACACAATCTTAGGTCTTCGCTATGGAAGAAAACAAATAGCATCTAGTAATCATATTTATTTATTTATTTATTTATTTTATTTTGGGGTTCTTTCTATCCCGCTCCCTCCTGCTCACAGCGCAGCTTGTATGCTGAAGATTAAAGTTTTTGAGACTACAGCGGGAAACAAAAGGGGAGTATTATAAGAGACTTGATATATGTCATTGAGCATGATTTTCCTGAACTGAAAAAAATGAAGCTTGGCATACAGTAGGAAAAATTGCAACAAACTGCATTTGCAGCTGGTGGAAATATTTTTCAACGTATATATGAAGCCCCTGGGACAGTTAGTTTAAAAAACAAACAAAAAAGATCACCCTCCTCCCTTCCACCAGTGTTTGATGTGAATTTGAGGCTTCCTCTCTACAGTGTCCTCACTGGCCTGGACAGTTTAGTGTTATCCAAACCAAGGGCCCCATGTTTGCTGAGTTTTCCCCAGTCCTACCAAAGGGGAAAATGCAGTAAACACAAGTCCCTGTCCAACCCTTTGTCTCCTCAAGATTTCTTCTGTCTCTATTCTCCTTGAAGACCACAGGAATCTCAGTGATCAGAGTTCAGGTTAATACAAATGTAGGTGCATCCCTCCACTTCCATTGAGCCCGCCATACACTCATTGGTTCATTGGTTAGGCCTGTTGCCAGTGTTCAATTTGACAGGTGAAGAGTTGATGCTGATAGAGAACTAGCTTGCCCAAAGCTACCCAGTAAGACGAGGATTTAGACTTGGGACATCTAGTCCAACATGCTAGCCGCTAGAAGATTCAATTGCTAGAATGTGCTCTCAGTCTGTGTAGGGTAGCAGATTCAGGCCATTTTCAGACAAAGTTTATTTGATGTAGTTGGGTCTTAATTCTGTTTTACTCCTGAAATGTTCACAGAAACAGAAGCAATTCAGAAGTAGAAAGAGAAGTGTGTACTCCTGAAAGATAAGTAGTACATACTCCCCTTTTGGTTTAGATTTTGAAGTAACTGTTCACATGAACATTTATCAGTGTGAGAATAGGACCTCGGTTCAGTGATCATTACATCTCAACTAGGCGGGAATTGGTGCAGCACTACTTTGGTTTACACTGTAATGAATGTTCCCAAAGGGGAGTAGTTACTTTGGTTTACCGCTGTTATTGGAAGGTTACTTCAGACCACTAGCAAAACAAACTAGATCATACTGTGGGCACCTGCTTACTAAATGGAGTTTCATTCTAAAAGCACATGCTGCTAGTATTCTGAAATTTGACTGCAGGCTGATAAGTTTCCTAGTGAAATTCACAGGGTTGGTTTCTAGATCTGCAATAAGTACTAAAATTAGTACCCATAGGTAATGCCTACATTTTTGGGTAACCCATTGGGCACCAATGGGCTATCCAAGGACCAATCAGGTGCCTGATGCCCCAAAATGTGAGCATTACCCAAAGAAACCGACAAGCCCAGCAGTCCCAGCTGGGGCTTGTCAGTTTCAAAGGCTGGTCAGCACTTCCACCACCCCACAGGCCCCTTTTAGGCTGGTCGGGGCCTGTCAGTTTCAAAGACTGACTGGCACTTCACACCTCACCCCCACCCCCACCTCACCCCCAGTGCTTCTCAGGTGAGAGGCACTGTAGGGGGAATGCAGCCTTTGAAAGTGATAGGCCCTGGCTGGGGCTGCTGTAGACCCAGCCAGGGCCTGTCACTTTCAAAGGCCGCTCCCCCGCTACAGTGCCTCTCATCTGAGAAGCACTGGGGGTGTGTGGTGTGAAGTGCCAGCCAGCCTTTGAAACTGACAAGCCCCATCTGGAACCGCTGGCGTGTTGGTCTCTCGCATTTTGGAGGCCTCCAGTGAGAAGTGCTATAGGAAGGAGGAGGCCCACAGTGACAGGTCCCAGCCAGAACAGCTGTGGAGCTGGGTACTGCAGAGGTCCCAGCTAGGGTCTGTCAATTTCAAGGGCCAGCTGGCACATTCGAGCAGCCCATCGGGTCCCATTTAGGCACTGATGGTGCCTGAACAGGGCCTGGTTAGTTTGGGCAACCCAGATTCACCGGGAGTGCCTGAATCTTTGGGTGCTTGGCTGTAGCTTTAGTTTTAACCCATATATTTCCAAGGACTTTGAGCCCATCTCTCTCCTTTTGTATTATCACTCCCACTGCAATTAGCAGTGGTGCCAGGGCCCAATGGTACAAAAGAGGAAACTCTGCAGGCTGGGCATGTTCCTTGAAGAATTCAAATTTACTCCTCTAGCTCGATCTGAAAGACCAGAGATTTGTTAACCTTTCGGGCATGCTGCATAGCCCATTTTCTTCCCTTTTCATACTTACCTGTACATGGAATCTTATTCTGATGGCTAGGGCATATTTATTTATTCTTAAGAGAGTGGGCTGTTGTGTTTTATGAATACTTGATTTCATGTCTGTGTATCGCTGCCTGTGATGAAGGTTTTTTTATCCCTCTCGTTTTCTGTTATCATTTGGGTCTATCACTGATAATCTTTTTATTGTGATATTCAGATTTTTCTATTCCCATTTGGGCTGGGAATGATTCCCGCAAAGTCACTCTTTGACATTTCCCGTCACACGTGACACTCAGGACACAATCCTCTGCCACTGATTTTAATGGTGGGTGGTTGTCCTGCCTAAAGCACAGGCTGTGAGGAATTTTTTTTAAAATGGATCGACACAAAAGATTAACCTTTAGACAGATCTCAAAAAAATTTTTTTACTCCGATGCCAAGTGAGCAGTTTTGCTGCAGCTCAATTTGATTGATCAGTCTTCAAGCCACTTACTCTAGAGTAATCCCATTGAAATCAATGGAACTACTTTAAAGTCAATGGTTTTGAGGACTGCAGCCTCTGTCGGAATACCAGAACACCGTTTAAATTCTTTATTTTGAAACTCTATTTGCCTTCTTAGTACTGCTGTGGAGTCACAGACAAATAGAATAAAAGTATGCAGGTATGTACGCACTCACACTCAAGGTAAATTTAATCTGTGAGAGAAAATACATAGAAGCAGAGAGAGTTCTGTATAGACATGTTCATATGAGTAACCTTTGGATTACGTACAGTGCAGGTTGTACCTTCTGTATTTTGAGGTGAGTCATAGATCTTTAGCTGCCACTTTAAAGGTACACTCAGAACTTATTTATGTAGAAGCTTTACCAAGTTACTTTCAGTTGTCAACACCACAGTTGCTATTCTAACGTTTTTCCCCCTCCTTCCAGAATATTCTGTGCAAGAGAAACACATTAGCTACAGGGTGAAACCAAGCTTGCACACAGTCGTAGCCGGACATTCATGTACATCTTAATTTTCCTCATTTTAATTACAAGAAGCCCTCAACATAGGACACATACTTTGTACTTGGAAACCTTCTGCTCATTGTGCTGTTTATGATCTAGTCACTTGACATAGCTAAGGCTGATGCCTGCAGTCTTTCGGTGTTGACAGCCAGCGGGTCTTCAAGGGCCATGGTCTGTAAATGAAGTTTCAGGGTGTTTTCAGACAAACATTTATCCTGGACTAATTGCATTAAGCCCACAATAGGATGTCCATCTGAATGCTGTCAACAGTGCTTTTTAGCCCATACTAACAAAAATACCACGGTGTTATAAAACCCCATTTGCTGGGGTTTATAACAACCGGTTGTTAAACTAATCCGGACTAATATCCATCTGAACGACTATCCCACACTAGTTGACTATCCTGTACTTAGCACCACAGAGTCCAGCAGCAAAACTTGACAGATGCTCTAGGTATTTTCTGCCTCTATGGTATCTAGGGGCACATGACTCTGGGCGATCATATTACCTCCATCATCCTTCAATAATGCATTGTGAAGTGCCAAGTTTCAATACCCTGAGGAATGAGTTTTCATTTTCTTCAAATCAGAAAAATGAAGAAAATCAGATTTTCTTTAATCTCAGAAATTAGTGCGCTGAGCATGGACGAAAAGCACCGTGGGATTGAAATTCAGCCCAGAGTCTCTAAGCACCGTGCTAAAAGCAATGTTCTGTTCACATGGCTATCCCAGACTTAATTTATCCCAGACTAAAATGTTAATCTAAACAGGTACTTTGTAAGCACTGTCTAATAAGCACTGGAGTTTATTCTAACTAGTACGGGCTAGTTTGTCCATCTGAAAATGCCCTCAGTGGCAAAATGAGCAGCTTACACAAAAGGAAGTAGTCTTGCTAGGTGCAAAGTCCCAAAGGATGTGGCTCATTAGGAACAAGATGCAGTAAGCCCCTCAGGGCAGGGACTTGTCTCTAATGATTCTTCAGTGCCAGTTATGTCACTTGTGCTATATAAATAATAATAATTAATAAATATCCCTGTCCTGGGTGAAAGTGAGGGTTAGAAGGTGCCTTCCATTTCATGGAAGACAGACTTTTTTTTTTTAAAAGGTCATTTCTGCAACAGGTATGTTTGCTGAAGGAGGAAACTGAAGTAAATGACTGTAGTTTGCACACTCTTGTGAGGGAGTAGGAATTGTGACTCATAGAATTGTTAGGAGGAGAAAAAAAGTCAAATGGACGGTAGGCGGTGGTGGTTTCCCCATGAAAGTGGATTAGTTTGTCTTCCATCCAATTGGGTGGTAGTTATTAACCTTTCTTCATAATGACTTTGCAAAAGACAGGGGCCCAACCAGAATTTGGGTAAGGAGGAACCTGGCTGTGACCTTCAGAAACTCTGTCCCCTGCTCCTCTGTACCCTAAACTTCCCATTCCAAGCACAGGCAGGAACATACGCTGGTTTTTTTTCATTTCTTACCCCTGTCCTCACCACCACCAGAAAGAAACATGCAAACTCCAGCTAGTTTTAAAAGCAGATACCTTTTAGGTATTTTTTTACACGTGATGGCTCGAAGAGCCACCACACTTAAATTCTAGTTGCCGAACAACGTTGCTGGGGCTGGGGAGAAGGCAGGGGACATGCGGACATGGGTCTGCATGGCCCCACCCCCTGTGTTCCTCAGCACAGCCCTGCCTCCTCCGTGATGGACGGGTGTGGCAGCCTATGAGGCCACGACATTTGCTCAGAACTGCTCTGGCAACTGGCTTGGGTTAGGTAGAGTAGGCCATCAGACATGGTGGCCTGCTCTACCACGGTCCAGGGTAGGCTTGCCCAGACCGTGGTAGGGCTAAACCCAGGATGTGAGCGGGCAGGGAGCCCAGCGCACATCCCAGGTTAGCCCTGGCATGGTCCAGGGTGTACTCTGCTCCTGCCTGTGGTGAACATCTGATGGGCGGGAGCAGATGTGACACCACCACCGAGGTAAGTATGGCCATGGGCAGTGGTGTCACGTTTGAAAATACCCCTTACTGAGTACATCAGACTGGCACTCCATAAATAAAATAAATAAATAAATCTATGCTGGCTTCCCCTACAATACCAAGTTCAAAGTCAAAGTAACAGAAAGAAACATGAGGAAGGGAATTCCCAGAACCAAGATCCCGTTGGTCCCCTCCAGTGCCCCCTTCCTGATCTTGTTGCTGTTCTCTCTCTTGTTCATCACCCCCTTCCCCACTACCATTGCTGCCTTACCTGAGGTGGGAAGGGGAGAGCAGGATGAAGCACTGTCTTCTGCTCCACTCGGGAGGAGACACACACACACACCCAAAGCATGAGAAACGTATAGTTTGCAATCTTTCCCATTGTCCTCTATAGATAGCTGCCCTAATGTGGACTACAAGAGTCTATAACAGCAGTGGGTAACCTTTTTCCTCCTGTGGGTCACTTTGAAAATTAGTACAAGTTCTGTGGGCTGGATGGAAGTTTGGAGGGTCTTTTAAGGGGTGTGTTCAGGATGGAGGCAGGGGTGTGTCTGAATCAGGGATCTAAGCCACCATTGAATGCATGCCCCATCTCCACTCCCTTCTCCTTGATCTCACTCCAGTGCTTGAGGATGGGAACTGTATCCATGGGCCAGATCCAAGAACTGGAAAGGGACCAAATAAAAAGTAGATTTGGCTCACAAGGCGGAGGTTCCCCCACTTTTGGTTTATAAGGATCTGATCCAAAGTGTACATTGACAACAAACCCTCTCACTGAATCTTGTTCTGCTCTATATGGTTTCCTAAAACCCATGTTACCATACCATTCAGGGCCTTCCAATGGCACAAGAAGAGTTTGTTTTAGCATAGGCAAGGTCAAAGAAGCATACCTTCCACTTGGAGTGAAAGGTGAGGAGGCTTGTGGTTCTGACTTCATTTGAGTTTGGGTTACGTAGTCTTGAACTGGCTCCAGGAAAGCCTTGTTCCTCCTGCCCAGAAGAGTTTGAACCTTACTTGCAAGTAGTTCCACTGTGTTAATAATAATAATAAAAATAATAATTAATAATCATTAATATAATTAATCAATATCTCTGTCCTGGATGAAAGTGAAGGTCAAAAGGTGTCTTCCATTTCATGGAAGACTGACCTTTTTTTTTTTAAAAAAAAGGTCATCTCTGCAATAGGTATGTTTGCTGAAGGAGGAAACTGAAGTAAATGACTGTAGCTTGCACACTCTTGTGAGGAAGTAGAAATTGTGACTATTGTCAACCAGAGTCTTCATCCTGAAGCTTTAAGTGAGCTAAGTCTCCACCATTAAGTGCCTTAAAGATAAGAACTGTGACTTTGACTTTGAATTTGGTAGTGTAGGGGAAGCCAGCGTAGACTGGAGTGCCAGTTTGATGTACTCAGAAAGCTATCTGCTTTCAAAACTAGCTGGAGTTTGCTTGGGGCTGGTGGCTTTATGCCCAGGCATTCTACGCTGCTGTGGTCCAGACAGGAGTTAGTAAAGGTATGTGTGATTGAGCTAGATCATCACTCTCCTTGATGAGCTGGACCTTGTGATATGACAGCTTAACACAAACAAGGGCTGTTTTCAGACGGGATGCGCCCACCCAGGTCCACCCATCCCCCATGGACCTAGGCACCCGTCTGAAGGTGGGGTGGGTGGAGGCATGCTCCTGTGACCCACTCACTTTCCACCTATGCCCTCACATGGAGCAACTCTGGTTTTCCCCCATTACTCCATGCAGGGGCATGAAGGGGTGGTACGTGAGTATGGGCACACACTGACCTCACTCCCATCCCCCACCGTCTGACGCCTCCCCCCCACCCCCACCCCACCGGAAGTGTGCAGCAGCTCACATGGACCCGCCCCCTGGTGGGTCTGTCTAAAAATGGCCGAGGAATCTAATAGCACTCCTAAGCTACTGACCAAATGATTGTTGTAGGTATATACCTTCGGTAAAAGGAGACTGTCCAGTGACTTCAGATTCCTTAAAGTAATTTCTTTTCTCCACCAACATCAATTCTCTTTTGCTGGGATCCAGCTTACTTCAGCTGTTGTTCATACATGAGCTGATCTCATTTTAACTCCAGGCATTACAGAGGCAGTACAGCAGGGGTGAGCATCTCAGGCCAAATGCAGCCCACGGCTACTTTTATGAGGTCCTTTTCCAGTTCCTGGATCTGATCCCTGCATCCAGTTCCTACCCCCAAGCACTGAAAGACCGAGCTCAGGGTAATGAAGCAGAGATGAGGGCATACCCACGAGGATATGGGATAGATCCATGGCACAGATTTGTGATCTCTGCACCCTCCTCTTCCTGAGCACACCCTATAAACCCCCCTCCCAACTTCTGTGTGGCTCTTGGAACTTGTGCTCATTTTTCAAAGTAGCCCCCTGTGAGTGAAAAGGTCCCTCACCCCTGCAATACACTATTACAGTATAGCCATGCGCTGTAAAGGAGTTGCGTGTCAATTGCTTCTACCAGCAAGTCATGTTGGTGCCAAAGCAAAGTCAGAGTGATTAGAGTAAATCCCCTGAGGTAACAATGCTGGGATTCTTACAAAGTCAGGAGAAAGGAGGGAAATAGGGTGTTTTCAGATGAGACAATTAGCCCGCTGTAGTCTGTGCTTGGTCCATGCACCCCCCCACTCGCATGTTTTAGCATGTAGCGCTAGTAAACGGACAGCCCCCTACCCGCATTTCATATGCTAGTGGTAGCTGTCACAGATGGTGCCACTCAACACTTTCCCTCTCCCCAACCCTGGCTCTGATGGAAAGGGGGGCAGGGGGTTCCTGCAAGAAACCCTCTTTTCATTGGAAGCAGTGCTCCTGAGGGAATACAAGCTGAGCCCAGGATTGGGCTTTCTTGTGCTTAGTAGCCTGCAGCTTTCTACATGTACAATGGATTGTACAATGTTGATGAAGCAAAGTTTGTTTATGAAAAGATATGTTTCCAGCAGGTCTGTGAGCTTTGTGGTTGCCTGTCCTGTCCGTGGTATCTAATAAAGGGCAGTTTTAGTTTGCACATCTGTGTGTTTCTAAAAATGTTTTTTCCCTGCATGTACTTTATTCCAATTTGCTCCTGTGCTTCCACTCCCTTCTGCAGATGAACATCCTCCCTCCCTTCATTAACGTTGGATATGGATTTAAATGGGTGGCCAAAATTCAGGCAATTATTTTTTGCATAAGGGAGAGATCCATATTTCCACGTTTCGAACGAGATCATAGGAAACACTTGGATGTGAATGAGTTTAAGCTATTTCAGAATAGGTCCTTGAATGTGCCAACAGCCCTTGAAATTATTATCGGACATCTGAGTGTGGGTTTTCCCTTGCGTGCTTTGATTTAAAGTCTGGCTCAGTTTAGTTTGAGTCCTCAGATTTCCCCCATCTCATCATTATAGAGCAATATATCTGTACTCTCCCCCGTCCAACCCCCAACAATGCACATGTGCCCCCACACATTCTGGCACTTGTCCTCTGGCATGGCTAGTGAAGCCTGTGACTTGCTCTAGGATTACATCTGTGGTGCTCTGTGAATTAAGAGAGATCATTAGCCTTCACAGTTCTCTCCCATTCTCCCCATCCTAACAACTTTGCTCCCTAACCGTTCAGCAGTACACTCTTGCCAAGCTTCCAACTGCCCAGAAAGATGACATTTGTTCCTGTTTTTCTCCTGTCATCCCTAAGACTGCTAAACAATGTGGAATGCAAAGAACCAGAAAGTTCAAAGGAACTGAATCTACAGCCATTCACAGCATCTGGATCAATGCCCACTCAACACCTGATGCGCATGAATATCCTCAAAAAGTTTTAACCCCTTGTGCATTACCCTTGGGGGGGGGGCGGAAGCGAATTTGTTCTTGTTTTCAGCACAGGGCTTTGTCCTTTCCTTATCAGTGACTAAACACATTGGAAGGCATTCTTCACATATTCAGATCTTCAGAGTTAGCATTTCAGTAAATGCTTATTTTCTACTTTTCTGTTTCGCAGCAATGTTAAACTAGTTACATTTGGTGCTTTGCTCAGGGTTCTGTGTCAGCATGGAGGAATGTGTTACATTACTTATAATAATGATAACTTTAATTCCTCAATGCTTAGACCCAAATTATTATACATAAATTAATAGAACTGTTTCAGTTAAACCGGGCTTGTGGGTGTATATTTATTAACACATAGTGCAATTTATTCACTACTTTTATCAGCACAAACCTTTGGGACAGAAATATTCTGGAAAAATATATATAGGAATTGTGTAAAATTTGTTTTCTTGTTGCTTAGTTGATGGAAACAAATTTTTGTTAAAGCTTTTTTTGTCAAGGGGACACTATCATCAGGTGTAATTTATTGCTGGTGTTATATTTAGGTTATCTAAATGTAAATGGATACAATAAAATCTCCCATCTAGATGGTTCTTTATTCCAGCATACTATGAGTGCTGAACTGATCATCAGATACTTAGCACTGTTAGCCCTGGTCAGGAGTTTAGCACGCACAGCACTGATTGGCTGTTCAGTTAGTAAATACTTGAACATCCCATATGTGGACAATGCTGAACTCCGGACAAAAAAATGTATCCCACCACAAAATGTTCAGAGACTGACTCAGGCTGCTTTCAGGCCTTCCCCACCCCCGTGCATATTCTGACTGCGGAAGGGAATGCGCAGCCATTATATGCGTGCGGTGTCGCTGGTCTGAAAGTCCCCCCACACCGCTTTGCCAGCGAACACCTACAGAGAGAGATACAGATTAGGTTTCCTGCTCTGTATCTCTGCGGGTGTTTGCTGGCAAAACTGTGCAGGTGGGCTTTCAGACCAGCGGCACCCCACTCATATCATGGCTGCTCATTCCCTCCCGCAGCCAGAATATGCGCGCAGGGGAGGGGTGTGTGTGTCTGAAAGTGGCCTAAATGTGTCTTGGTAGTTAGCCCTGATACAGCTGCATTGCATCCCCTGCTGTATCCCCTTCTGCCACTTGTTCTGGCTGCCCTTGAGGCTGAGGCCTGGGAGCAGGATAGGGAGAGGAGAAACATGATTTCCCACAGCCCCACCCACATCCAGGTCCACCAGCACCATAGAGTCACACCTAGTGCAGCTGCTAGAGCACGATCAGCTGAGAAGCAGTTGCAAGAGGAGAGAGCATGGGCAAGACAAGAAGTTCTTCTCTGTACCCCTGCTATTTCCCCTCTTGTAACCACTTCACAGCTGATCGCTCTTGCAGCTGCCTGAGTGCACCCTCTCCTCTTGCTGATTGCTGGTTGTGTGCTCGGGCATCTACAAGAGAGCAATAAGCTGTGAAGCAGCTGCAGTAAGAGGGAGAGTGGGGGTGCAGGAAGGACCCCTCTTCTTGCATACAAGATAAATAGCCCACAAGAAGTTGATCCCACTTTAAAACCTAAATCTACTCTCCTGCATCTCGGGGATGCAGTGACCACTTTGAAAATCTATACCAGCTTTGAGGGTCACATAGAATTTGGGGGTGGGAGTGCTTCAGGATGGAGGAACAAAAGGAAGAGTGCAGATCATGGGTCTGTGCTATGGGTCCATCCTTTACCTGTATCCATCTCTTGCTCCTTTCCTTTCCTCTGCGCTCAGCCTTTCAGTGCTTGGGGATAGGAACTGGATCCAGGGGCCAGATTCAGGAACTGGAAAGGGGCCAAACAAATACTAGCCATGGGCCACATTTAGCTTGCAGGCCTAGGTTTCCCACTCTTGTAACTTAAAATCAATGGCTGTGATCCACAGACCACTTACTCTAGAGTAATCGTGGCTATTGCTTCTTGTCTTCCATTCAATGGCAATAGAAAACAAGTGATCTCTGTCTTCTTTGTGGCAACCTTGTACATTTTAAAAAATGATTTTATCCCTTGCTTAATCCTTACCACTAAATTAAACACTCATTTTCTTCAAGCTTTAATAATCTTTTCCCATCTTTATTGATTTACTTTATTTCTCTTTCTTAATCACTTTCCCTCTCTTTCTCTTTTTTCCCCCTCTGTGACTTTGATGGATTGAAAGAAGGGATGTTTATTCCTGGTTTCTTTCTCTCTGTTTTCCTTTCCCCTTATTTACTTGGTGATTTATTTTCATGGCAACATTCTATGGGGTACTGCAGAGGTGTTTACTTCATGGTGTCTGTTTATGCCTGAAAATTATTAGCATAAGGTTTTGAGTATGAATTGTTTGGGGGATAAAAATAATAATTCAAATGAATATTTCCTAAAGTCTCTTGATGATGAAAAAAGGGGTCTAAGGATGGTTATTTTTAAAGCAACAACAGCAGGATAATGTGCAAGCATATACTGTATAATATAATATGCATGTTAAATCTGGAATGCCCCTCCCATTTCTGGTATCAAATCACCCAGAAGTGTCCACTTTCAGAATCTGCTACAAGACCCATTTGTTTCATCTAAGGAGAATCTAAGCCAAGTGACTCACGTGCCTGTATGTCCGGGTGCTTCCACTTCCGCACGTAGACCTTTTGTTTTGTAAAATGCTTGTTTGCCCAACATTTTATTTGTAATCTAAATAGCAGCAGGGCATTCTGAGCTTGAGTGCAGGCCTTTTTAATGGTTCTCAGACAAAATTAAAAACTCTTCAAACTGTATGACTCAAATGGCTAATGTGAAGTACAGAGAGGGAGTGACAGTGCAAACTGACAGGACAAACAAATTTTAAAACTTGATAAGTCTTGACAGCAACGACTGAAATTATTATTAATTATTAATAATATATTTTATATCCTGCCTTTTTTTAAAAGAGGAGACTCAGAGCAGCTAATAATAAATTAAAAAACAATAGCAAAATAGAAAAAAACCCACTTGTAACCCCCTATAGACAGAACTACAATTCCTACCATTCCGTAATACTATAAAGCTTTAGCAATTCACTTTAAATTGAAAAATTAACAAATTCATATTTTTTTTTTAAATTAACACCTCTTTTCATTCCATCCACCGTCCCCTTCACAGGGGGGTTGTAGCATGCCCCCATCCTGCTTGCCCGCCTACATCTTTGTCTTCATCCCCATGAAAACATTAAAGTCAATGTCTTTGACTGGAGAATGAAATTTTATTTACGAGGCTGTGGCTAAAGAGGCAGAGACCCTTTTTGCATGGACAGACCCTTGCCCATGTGTGCGAGTGCATGGGTGGTGAGGGGGTGTCCGTGCTATCGCTGCACTGGGAGGGTGGGGATGGGTATGCACTCCTGTGCTCCACCCACTTCCACCCATCACCCATGCACGAAGCAACAGGCACCAATGGCGGATGCTCCATGCGTGGAAATGGGTGGAGATGGGTAGGCGTCCCAACCCACTGAGGTACATCCCCCCTGCACCACCAGTCCATGTGAAAAGGGCCTAAGATTGACTGAATCAAGTGTTAATATAGTTTTGGATTGAACAAATCCAGGTCCCCCAGGTAAACAACTACCTAGCTCCATAAGGCTGAGCATGGGAGTTGATCAGGGGGGAGACAGGGAATGAGGATAAGATTAGGGGAAGGGGGGCACCGAAAGGCGCCGCCAAAGGGCGAAGAGCCATTGGCGGGCGGAGGTGGCTACCAGCACAACTACAAGATTCATCCCAGCTCTCCCCTCTGTAACCGACCCACCAAGATGCCTGCCCTTATCTCCCACCCCCTTCACTCTCACCTGCTTCTCTCCCTACTTCTTTCCCCTCTCCTCCTGCCTCCCACTAAGCCTGTCATCGCTCTCCACCGTCCCCACACCTCCTCCTCCTCCCCCGACCACAAGTTCAGTGCTTGCTTTGCTTACCTTGCGGAGCTCCGGCGGCGGCGGGCGGTTCGGCGGCCTCAGCGCCGGCTGTGGCTGCCGGCGTCAGAGACGCTCTAGGCCTTCCGGGGAA
>QEPC01000531.1:1123525-1139981 GCA_003113815.1 Sphenodon punctatus
CTCCCCACCACCATCACCTCCGTCTTATCGGGGTTGAGCTTTAGTCTGCTCTGCCACATCCATTCCGCCACGGCCTCCAAACACTGGGATAGCACCGAGACAGCAGGGTCTGGGTCAGGTGAAAAAGAGAGGTACAGCTGAGTATCATCAGCATATTGGTGACAACGCACCCCGAACCCTCTCACGACCTCCCCCAAGGGCTGCATATATATATTAAACAATAATGGAGACAGAATGGAACCCTGCGGAACGCCGCATGATAAGGCGCGGGGGCAAGATGTTTCCTCCCCCAGCACCAACCGCTGGCTTCTCCCCGAGAGGAATGAACAGAACCATTCAAGAACAGTCCCATCCAGACCCCCCAGGTCACGCAGCCATCTCAACAGCAGCCCATGGTCCACGGTATCAAAGGCGGCTGAGAGATCTAGCAGGATGAGCTTGGTCATGCGCAAGTGTTTCACGGAAGACTGGAAATGCGCAAGACCTGGTGATGCGCAAATGTTTTTATGGAGGAAAAGTGGAATAGTGTATTCCTATGTACACTAATTCCTGTGACAATAGGCCCTCATGGAAGTTTCCTCCCCATCCCAGGTAACGAGTGCCCGGAGTCTGCAAAAACCCCTCCCCCTGCTTTAAAAAAAACCCCAAAACAAACAAAAAAATGTGTGGGAAGGCTAAGGGGAAGGATGCCACTGAGTGTAATGTACTTTTACTTCAAAAAGTTTAATCTGGAACCCAAGGTTTATCAATCATGTTAAATACCTCATTTGCATTTCTCTTATCAAGTGAAAGGATTAATCCTGTTTTCAGTCTGTTTGCACTACACAAGTCAGTGCAGAGGGATTATGGGATACCTAACAGCGCCCATGGCAATGGGGACAACATTTTAAACAGGGGAGAGAATGGAGGCTTTCACTTGGTACTTGAAGGGAGGAAACGTGGGGAGGGCATTCAGGGCTCTATTCTCATGGGAATTAGAGCATGTAGGAATGCACTATTCTGCTTTTATCCTGCAAGGATACCTGTGATTGTATTTTAAGAGCTACGTCGGGGAGGGGGGGGGCAGTCCTGTGCAAGTGTTCTCTTAGGAGAAAAGCAGAATGGTGCATTCCTCCTACCTGAGCGAATTCCCCTGACAACAGAGGCACAATTGCCCTCAGGGACGTTCCCCCTCCCCCTAATGTGAGCAAGCGCCCATTGTGGGAACTTTAAAAAAATGTGATTCCCGTAAGAAATTAAACAGGTGGGAGAGAAGGTTGATGTAAATGCAGCCTTGAAGTCCTGGCTAGGATGGTAATACTCCCTACCTGGTTTGGCAGTGGGACGGGTGTTTAAACGAAACTTAATGTTTTCTGCAATGTCCTTTGGGTATCTGCTACTCTGGTGTACTTAAGTTCAGAATTTAGTGCTGGTATTAAAAATAACAGCCCTGGATTTGTCCTTTCATCGCTGTCGCCTCTTTGAACCAGCTGTCACTCCCCAGGCGCGCTTCTTCCTGATCCCTGCTTGCAAACTCGCCTATCTAGCTTCACTGCCTACAACGTGCGAAAGGGCCTGTTTTGCTGAGTCTGAACCCCCCCGCCCTTCCTTCCCGGGTCTTCCCTGACTGGCTAGGGCTGCGGTGTACATGCTGTTCCGCTCCTGGCCAGAGGGCTGCGGGGAGGCGGAGTGAAAGCTAGGGAGAGCAGCTTTCATAGGCGGGGGAGCCCCGCAGCGCCAGCCCCCTGGGGCTGGGCTGGGTGGGGGTGGAGCAGGCTGAAATAGAGGCGGGCATGTGTCACTAGATAGATACCCCGGGCCAGGTACGAGAGGCGGTAGCAGCAGCCGGGTAAGCAGGAAGGCTGCACTCAGGACGCTTGGGGGGTGGATGTGTGGCTGGGGCCGGGCTGTCTCTGATCGTTGCTCTCGGGACGCGGTGGCTTCCCTCCGCGGCGGATTTTACGCACCCGCGTTAGAGCGCTCGCTTTCATGGCTACCAGGGTGCTGAGCATGAGCGCCCGCTTAGGTCCTATCCAGCAGCAGCAGCCCGACGAGCCGGTGTTTGCTCAGCTCAAGCCGGTGCTTGGAGCCAGGGAGGCACAGCTCTTCCCTCCGGCACCGGAGGCGCTGAAGCAGCAACCGCACCCGGGCAGCGGTGGAGGAGCCAGGATTCCTGTGGAGGAGATGGTGCAGGTAGGAACCAGGCGCCCCCCCCCCCCTAACCTGGGCGTGTCCCGGCCGGCGCAACCTTACCCCTTTACCTCGGGGCGCTGTGCTGCTGGGTGTGGCTGACCAGTCCGCATGGGCGATCGGGACTGGCGGTGGAGGTGAGCGCTGGGCAGGCGGAGTGGGGCGATCAGGTCAAACACAACCCGGGAGCTTTGCCCAGGCTGACTTAATAGGGGGTGCGGTTGTGCCGCGCTTTCAAGCTCAGGGGAGCGCCCCCCCCCCGGTATAAGAATTGTGTTAATCTAACTAAAATATGATGAGTAAAATACTAATTGCACGTAACGTGTAAATACCAGTGGGATCGCCAGAAACTGACTTCAAAACTTCTGATAGGGGCATGAGCGATAGGGAGCCCCTAGCGACCGGGATCCCAAATTTCTCTCAGCCGGGCTAGCGTGGTTAGCCTGCCCTTAGCCGGGCTCTGTCCGCTGCGAGCCCTGCTGCTTTCCCCACAAGCTGGGATGCTGCTGCTGCTGCTGCTTGGGTTTGGAGGAAGCAAAAGGAGCTGACCCCCGCCCCGCCGCGAGTATGTTGAAAGCCCCAGCAGCTGCCGCTGCTGCCTCCTTTGCCACTTGCCCGAGAGCAGAATTAGAGCGAGCGCCTGTCTCTCGCCCACGCAGTCATTTTAGATTTGGGGGGGGGAGGAACTCTCTCGGCATGTCCCAGAAACGGATCCACATGCAAAAACAGCTGGCACGGCTAAAACTGGCACGCACTAACCGCGGCCAGGCTTCAGCTTAAGGCCGGGTGGGGTGTAAAAGAAGGGGGCAAATCCCCCTGACTTAGGGTAGAAGGAAGCAAGAGTCAGCTCCTTCCATAATTCTGCCTTGCCTCTCGGGGCGCGCACCTTGGTGTCCCGGAGGGACGCTTCCCTCACTTCCAGACTGTTGTTGCCCCACGGATTTAAGGCCGCGATCCACAATCCGTGATCCGGTGGGAGTGATCGATTTGTGGATCGTGGCTCCAGCCCCTCTCCTTCTCTTAGAATATTTTGCTTGTGTCGCCGCGGGTGCCCTTGTGCGTGGTACGCACTTCACTGTGCACAGAGAGCAGCAAAAGTCTTGACCGAAGTGACACACCCCATGCAAATACCCGCCTTTAATTATCCCCGGCTGGCTCTTAAACCCTTCTAGAGATTCAGAAACCTCTCTAATAAACATTGGGGGGAGCAGGGAGCACAAGGAAATCTAAGTCTTGCTGGCTCGGGGAGATCTCTTCAAAAATAAATGCTTCTGCGTTCAAAGTGAGCTGCATTTGGGTTGTAAACAAGAGCTGGAAAAAGCAGCCTGGCATGTTAGGGCAGATATGGATCAAAGAGAAGAGGCTTTTTTTTTCTTTTTTTTTTTTTTTGGTCTTTGAGCAAAACCTCTGGAAACACTGTTAACCAGACTTTCCATGTGTCAGCAGCTTTCTTGTTTAGGGGTGCTAAAGGGATTTGGTATGACTGGAATTTTTACAGCGCAAGGGGGAATGTTGTATTTGCCCACTGGAGAGTACATGATAAATGCTTGACGGATGAGTGTGTTCATAATGTTCGGACTGTAGCCACCCACAGACTCCCTAGCACCACTATGCTAAGGGAATGATTTTCTCTTGTAGGTAATTAAAGATCTCTCCTAGGACAGGGATAGGAATTAGGAATATGTGTATACCCTCTGTAGAGTTTTCAAACTCGTTTTGCTCCAGTACAAAGACATTTTGGACCCAAAATGAAGTAGCCCCACACCTTTCTTTATACAGTGTTTATAACTTCTTTTTTTTCCTGATAGAATATTTTGGTTTTTTCACTACAAAAGTTCCTGAAGCTACAAATAATTGTTGTTTTGAAAGGTTAGCCTTCAGTTAGTCAAATGAAGGCCTGGCTTCTAGAATTCCAAAGTTCTTGTAGAGAGAGAAAGCTGAACTTGTTAGAATAATGGTGAAATGTTACGAAGAGCAGCAACTGAAGAAAGAGACTTGGTCAAAACAGTATTATTTTTTTGTTCATGTTTTTGTTTTGCAAAGCGTAAGATACAAGGGTTTAAGCTGTATGCTTTTATATTATTCTTGTTCTGCATAAATGGCTTCTTGTTCAGCTTGAGAGTTTTGTCTATAAGGCCCTATATCTGTTCATAATAGCAAAAGGACAGTCAAAATGAATTAATAATACTGTAGTGAGGGAGGGACCTGCCAGATTCTTTAGCCAGGGGTTCTGTATAATGAAGGGTGTTATAGATAAGATGCATTATATTTTCTTTACTGAAGAGGATGTGGTGTATTTGTAACTAGAAGAGCTAATAAGTTTTCCCATTTATGCAGATCTCTTATGATTGGTGAGTGACTTTGTCTGTGGCTCATTAACAAGTCATGTGGCTTCTCTGTTTTGTGTTCTTATTTAGACAAGATGCGAAATGGAGAAATATCTGTCCCCTCAGCTGCCGCCAGTTCCCATCATCCCAGAGCATAAAAAATACAGAAGAGACAGTGCCTCAGTTGTAGACCAGTTCTTCACTGACAGTGAAGGGTTGCCTTACAGTATCAACATGAATGTCTTCCTTCCTGACAGTACTCACCTGAGAACTGGCCTATACAAATCCCAGAGACCGTGTGTAACCCAGATCAAGACCGAACCTGTTACCATCTTCAGCCACCAGAGTGAAACTACTGCACCTGCCCCCACTCAGACTCTCCCCGAGTTTACCAGCATCTTCAGCTCTCACCAGACCCCTGACGTGAACAACATTTTCATCAAGCAGGAGCTTCCTAGTCCTGATATTCATCTCTCTGTCACACCCCAGCAGGGCCAGTTGTATCAACTCCTAAGCTCACCCGATTTGGATATGCCGAATCCCACCACTCAGGCAGCTGTGATGGATTCTCTTAACAATGTCTCCATGTCATCAGCCATGGCGGGCCTCAACACGCTCTCCTCGGCTATGCCGCAGACTGCAATGAAACAATTCCAAGGTATCCCCCAGTGCACGTACACCATGCCAAACCAGTTCCTTCAGCAGCAGTCTCCTTACTTCCCTCCTTCCCCCCCAAGCTCTGAGCCTGGAAGTCCAGATAGACAAGCCGAGATGCTACAGAATCTAACTCCTCCTCCATCCTATGCTGCTACAATTGCTAACAAGCTGACCATTCACAATCCTAATTTATCAGCAGCCCTGCCAATCAATTCACAGACCATCCCAACCGTCAGATACAACAGAAGGAGTAATCCTGACTTGGAGAAGAGGCGTATCCACTACTGTGATTATGCAGGTAAGTGGTCTTTCCGAAGGGAGCTGAAATCAAGTGGGTGGTTTTGTTTTGTTTTTTAAAGCCATGTAACTTGCCTACTTCTCCCCAAAAAACGTCCGTTGAATCAAAGCTGGTTGGTAAGTCTGGGTGGAAACTGCTCTTGGTCCCTCTAAACAGGGGTGGGGAGCCTGTAGCCCATGGGCCAAATATGGCTGGTTTTTATTTGGCCCCTTTCCAGTTTCTGGATTTGGCTTGGGAATCCAGTTACCCTCCAACCCTGAAAGAGTGAGCTCAGAGGAAGGGAGTGGAAGTGCACTCCAGGCTAGTTGATGGATCAATGGTGCAGATCCAGGATCTGTACCCTCCTCTTCCTGACCACACTCCTTAAGTACCTCTTTTCTCCCAACTCCTACCCAGCCCCAGTGGAGCTTGCACTAATTTTCAAGATGGCCCTGTAGAAGGAAACTGGCTTCCCAGCCTTGCTCGGTAAAGAACATTGTACCCAGCTAATTCCCTTCCCTTTCCCAAACTTTCCAAGTCTTGTTATCTTGTGATCCTTTTTTACTATTGAATAATTGCAAAAGATGAGTGTTCTTGGGAGATAATGCAGAAATAGTTACTGTGTCGAACATGAGTGAATAGATCTTTGTGTCAAAGAATTATAGGAAAAAGTAGGGGAAAGGTTCTATTGGTGATTATGTTAATTTGGAGCAGTTTAGCTCTCCATGGATAGCTTGGTTTATCAGAACTTGAAATCCTGTGAGCTGCTACTGTAGCTGGAGTAAACTTAGTGTAAGCCTATTGAAGGCAATGGAGCAGGGCGGAGCTGGGGAGTTAGTCCTGTCTCTTTGTTATGAACAGACTGGTTTCATAATTAGGTTGTTTAGTATTGTCTCTGACAAGCTGTGTGTTGCTGTCCTTGCATTTCTTTTGCCAGCCTTCCAGGTGACTCTGATAGCACATACAAGTGCAATTCCTCAGGGAAATATGCAAGCCCAAAAATGCCAATTGTGCTCTGAGCATGTAGAAATTGCTGTTGTAAGCTCACGTCCACCCTTAAATTACACCTTGTATTATAATAATTGAATGTGGTAAATGAGATAACTTGCTTTAAATTCAGCATGCTATCAATGGATAGCTTTTAAAAAAAATAAAAATAAAATGGTAGGATTATGGAAAATAACAGTGATGTTTGGTAATAGCTTGAAGTCCAACAAAAGTACCTGAGGAAGATTTTAAAATTAAATATGACTGTTCCTATGTCATTGAGTCATAGGTGTGGCTGATATGTGCCTGGAGTTTTCAGTCGTACTCGGATTGTAAGGGGTTCTCCTTTCAGTATGTTAGCAGGAATAATACACACAAGCTTTCAAGTGCTTAGGGTCCTAGTGTGCTTTTCTTAATGTTAAGCAGTGTTGCAATTAGAATGTCTTGTAAATCATGTGCAGCTTTAAATAATTATGCTGCGACATGTTATCAGCCTAAACATTTGCAGAATAGTTACTATTGGGAAACTTAATAAGTGATTGAGTTTAAAAAAAACAACCCACCACCCCTCACAGAATCATAGGCTCCCTAGTGACATGTTTTCTCTCTCTCTTTCTTTTTAGGTTGCACAAAAGTTTATACAAAGTCTTCCCACTTGAAAGCTCACCTGAGAACTCATACTGGTATGTATCTACAGTATTAATCCTGAGTACTGAGAATCTGTAAAAATAAAGATCTATTTAGTCTTGTCACCTTCATCTAAACTTTGGTTTGGCATGTCATTTAAATCAGACTGGCCAATAAAACTAAATTATGTTTTTTGAATTTCCTTATAAATAAAAAAGCATCAAGAATTTAAACCGTTCAAATAGCCCCTTTCCGAGCCCTGTTTCTGGCTGGTGTTTTTCTCTCTCCAAAGTGTTTGAAAGCAAAAAGTATTTTTATACTGAAACGCCTCCCCCCCCCCCCCCCCAAGTGCTGTTAAAGTATATGGTGATCGCAGTGTACTGAAACCTTGAAGCCTTGTTTCCAGCCTTCAGTAGGGTTTACTGATGAAAACGCCCAGCCCCGGAAGGATTTTTTTTGAGCAGTCCAAAATTCTTTTTCATTTTCTTTGTCCTCGGTATTACACTTGTGTTTTTAGACATTAAGCAGACTGGCATTCTTTCAAAAGAAAATCTTCCATTTTCAGTTATTGATGAAATAAGATACAAGTGATTTTTAAAAAAATAATAAATTATAAGCCATGCCATGGGGGGTGACTTCATATTAGTCCCTGAATCATGGGCCAACTCCTGAAGATGACTTTGTGCTGTCCTAACTTGAGGCTAGGTTTTGGTCCACTGATAATCTAAAAATTGGGCATTTTTAGACACATGTTAAAGTTCCAGATCTTCTGGGTTTACAAATCCACAAGTAAGTTCCGGATTAATTTTTCCACACACACGCTGCCCTGAGGCAGTTCCTGGATGCATTCTTCACACACAGTGCCCTGAGGCAGCCTAAAGTAGCCACAGCTGTAGATGTGACAGGCTGCCATGGAAACCAAGTGACCACAGCTGCCTGGAGTAAAGCAGTTTACCAAGAGAACCTTTTACACACAAGTTCTGAGAGAAGTTTCATGCAGAAGTTCAAAGATCTGGATGTTTAAGATCTGGGTGAGTGATTTAGACACACAGAAAGTTCTGGATGTTACAGCAATCATCCAGGAGAAATGTGTGTCTAAAAACATGGGGATATTTTTATCGCTCTGTGTTCATGGGAGTTGTAAAAGAGTAATTTGGAAGGAGACTGGAACTTTCTGGGTCTACATGGGTGGGGTTGTTTCGTTTTTTTTTAAAGCTGTTTAGGTTCCCTGCAACGCAGATGAGTGCTGTGTTTAACTGTGTGGGAGGCAATCTTGTTTTAAGAGTGTGCCTTTTGCAATTTAGTGTGAGAGAGGAAAGGGTTGGGTGTTTGTTTTTAATTCAACAAGTAGCTTCATGCAGCAAGCACCTGAAGTCTGGTTTCCCAAGTGTGTGTGTTGGGGGGGGGAGGGGAGGGAAGAATACACAGTGGGAGTTTGTCTACAAAAGGGGCCATATCTCCCATTCAGGTGCACCTGTTATGAAATTCCTATGTACCTTTTGGGCCTTCTGTCCCTTGAAATTGGCCATATATAAATGCTTGCTGAATGTGTACTTGGATACAAAATGCATAGCATGTCTAATCTTCAAATCAAAGTCATTTAGGGTTCTATAAAAGTAATATTCTTCCTGTAGTGGCCCGTCACCATTGTGACGGTTGTGCTGTGTGAGATAATATGGCTTCTCCATAGCTTCAAAGGAAAAGTCAGAGCAAGGTTTAAGATGAGGAAAGATCTAACTAAATGTATTTCATCATCTCTATGGAAACAAGGCCTTGTATTCAACAGTTACTTTGTTGGATTACTGTAAAGAAACTGAATATCTCCAGGCTAAATGTTACTATGGAAATCCCGGTTTTGATAAATGAAGCAGTTATCTCTCTAACAGCCACAGTAAAAATTTAAAAGCCATTGTACAAAGGTCATGCTGTACGCATGCAGCAGACTAAACAAGAATACTGTTGCAAACACTTTCTGGTGCGCATAATCCCTCATTAGCTGCTAGGTTAATGGGACAGTGATTAAATATTTTAAAAAGGCTATAAACATTGCTAATATCACTAATGAATAACCCTCTAGATACAGCTGCAACTGTCCTAGTGCATTTAAAGTGATTAAACATTATGAAACATGCCATTACACAATGATTTTTAAATAGTTTGTTTGGTTTTTTAAAATCTACATGTGCAAACATTTCTCAAAACCTAAGATGCCCAAATGAGAATTAAACCTGACCAAAACGAGAATTAAGGTGACATTTCTTAAGATTAACATGCTTGAGCATAAAAAGGAAATGGTATTACTGAAGTTATGATCCATAACATATTGCTGTTGACACCCTTTCAGCCTGTTTACGTATTTGACTGTAGTAGTGGTGCAAAATACACAAAGATCAGACAATCTTATGTATGTGTAGAAAGAAAAGAATTTGCTTCATATAAAATCCAGTGAATTTAAACCCATCTTAGTGATGCAGATGGAAGTGGATGAGGAGGAGGAAATTCTCAGGAGATAAGTCAGTCCATATCCTGTTACCTACCTTTTTTTTTTTATATTATTTTTTTTTACTGCATGTTTTCCAGTCATTTGGACACCAACAAGTAAGCCTGGAAGTAATAAAGCAACTTATAAATAGGCAGTGGATCTACCATCGCATATGAAGTTATGAAAGTGTGTTTAAACAAAAGCAAACCATGGGACATTCCCTGTGTTGTTGTAGATGAGACTGACTTTATTTCTGCTTCAGCATTATCATCTGCCATGATTTTTGCTCTGTTCTTAGTCCCAGCTTCTTTCTTTCTTCTTTTAGTACTTGTTTGTGTGCAAAACAGTTTGAAAATGCAAGTGCATGGCCTAACATCTAGGCTTAGAAAAACAGAAGGTTCATAAAAAGACCACACTTTACAATAATCTTCATGATTTTTGGAGGCTTGAGTCATGATGATTGTTCCTTTTTTGACGGCTTGATAGCTGAAGTCGGTGAGAGTGCTGTCATTATTTTAGCAGAGCAGGGTTAGAGACTTGGGTAATAAAAATCTGAAAGAGTAGGCACATACTCAGTGAAATTAATCACGTTTGCACCAAGAAGCCAGGAGGAGCCTTCAAAGGGGCAAGATTGTGTACCTCAGGCACAATTTGGCTTAGGGTGTGTGTGTGTGCATGCATATACACATGCACACACGTGCCTCGTGTACCCCACTGATTTCATGCTGAACTATTAATTTTATTCTTTTCATCTTTAAAAATACCTGCGATTTTATGAAGTGGTTACCTTCAAAGCATAACTGAATAAGCGAATGTCATGTAATCCAGTTTAATAAAGTTTTGTGTGATACTCTTTCAAATCCCCTTGGGGTTTAGCAGACCGGTTAGTCTGGCTAAACCTGTTCTTTAGTAACCATTGACCACAGAAGTTGTTTTCTCCTTATTCTTAGCTTCTTTGACAATACATCTTAAATTGGCTGCAATCACTCCCTTTTCCCCCAGCCAGTCTCCACCCTTCTTAGCAATCTGTCACTTTAAAATTAAAAAAGAGCCTGCAGCAAAGTTTGTCTGCCATTAAGAAGTCAAGGCGGACCTTCTGCTTTGCCTTTTGTATTGGAAAATCTGTTTGGTCCTCCCCGCCCCCATGTATTTATTTAGCAGCCTTTCTGAATGGCTTTTAGTGAGTTTTAATAGACATTCTTTTCAGAACAAACTTAATGGAAGCGTTATTGTTGAAAGATGGAATGTGTGGCTATCATCTGTTTCCTTATTCAAATATGAACAAACTGGCAGGGTTTATAAGTCCCATTGAAATGATATTCTAAGGAATGGGAGAAAGGGGTAAAAGTCCTTTTATGCTTTTTCTTTGTAAAAAGTCAAAGGCAAATTAAATCCTGGTGCAAACAAGTAAAATGCTCTTGATTTCCATGGCATTTTGCCAAAACCCAAGGTTTATTTTAAAAAGCTTCCATTTTGGAATCCAGTATTCACTTTAAGTAGTTTTTAACCATTTGTTCTAGTTCCTGAAATAAGTCCCTCTAAGGTTAGTTGCTTCAGATGTTTTTAAAATTACAGAGGGAATTCTAATTGGTGATAACTGGTATACCAAAAATTAAACACAGGCAAACAAACTGTTGTTGCCAAGTTTTACAAAGGTACAGGATATATTTTTGTAGCTTTCTCTGCAACACTTTTGGAGAGGTGTCAGGTTCTGTTAGGTAACATCCTACAGGCCCCGCACTGTATTATTTTACTGGCACAGACTAGCCTGACCTCTTCAAAGAGGTTATTTTGCTAAGGTACCTGTAGGACCATCTTTCAAGGTGAATGGGCTTCCTTGCACATCTTGTAAAGCCAGGATTTTCATCACACATGAATTTTAACCATTAATCATTGGACAAATTTAGTGTCAGAATTTGTATTGTGCAACCAGGGTGATTCCACGGCCCACCGTCAAAACATTTCTATTATAAGCTACACTGCAGTAAAAACTAACTTTAGGCACCAACATGAACAGCTTGAAAAACCTGCTGCATGTCAACAAAAAGCAGCTAATTTTGCTTTATAAATGGTCAGTTAACTTAGTGTTCAAAGAACATGAAACAAGCTGCAACTAATGTCTCTCCACCTCTGTTTAGTTTAAAAATCTTACACTAATACCCACAAGCTCTCTAATGTTGAAGTCTGTACTGTCCCACCTGTAACACTGCACTGCAGCTGCAGACTCCAAAAGTCTGCTTTTTTGTGTGTAGCTGTGTACTTTGCAGGTGTATACTGTGGCTTAGTGGAAACCTGAGTGTTCTCATTGTTTTGTACACAGCAAGCAGACACATGCGCTGAAGAGACTTCTGCATTGCATATTGGTTTCTGCACACTGACTCTTTGTACGGGCATGTTCTCTGATCACATGATGAAAGGTTTGCCATTAATAGAGAGATGAAATAGTTTGGGAGTTAATGTTAGAAACTATCTATAGATCTAGCTAGTGTTTGGTGATGGGAAGTGGGAAGACTGGGTACCTTGAGAGAAATAGCATCTCTCTTAATGAGAGACACTTCAACATCCCCAGTTATTTCAAATGTTCATATAGGCTGGGGCAGATGTTATGTGTTGTACTTCATTTTCTCTTTTTTTCTTCCCCCCCCTCCCCCCCACCTTTCACTCATTTTTTCCATTACTTTTTAATTCAGTCTTTCCAACCCAGTTTGGTTTTTCTTTTCCCAGTATCTTTCCTTCTGTACACGCATGAGTTTCTAGAAGCCCATTTAATAAATGTACATGTGAATCAGGGGTGTTCTTAACCAAGATGCTACCACACATGGCCACCCACCCAACTGCTTATTTGAAGGTATTGTGGGTGGATGCGTGCTCCTCCATTACCACACACAGGCACTGGCAAAAACTCCTGAGTGTGCCGTGCAGGGGAAGACCAAAAAGGTGCATGGGGACAGACTCCCACATGGCCCTTGCCTGTACAAACCAGGATGCCCACCCACACCAGCAGACAGGTCTGTAGTCCTGCAGCCTCCCTGGTCCCACCCTACTGGGAGCTCTGACAGGATACACGTATGAAATACAACACCACATAGGCTCAAAGCACAACAAACCTCTCTTATGATGCACGAGAGAAGAGCTGACATCCTGGAGGACAGCAGCCAGGACAGCAGTGTCCTGTATGTCCCGCCTAGTATGCACCTCTGCTCCATTGTTGCCTGGAACTGCCAGTGGCTTCAACAGCTCCTGAGCAGGAAGGGGTTACTGGCTGCTGTGGCTTCCTGTTTCCATGGTGCCTGGGGCTCTGTATCACGGCGGGGGTGGGTGCTTGGGGCAGGGGTTGTTGCTGGGTATAGGGGAGAGGGAATGGCTGCCCGTATGAATTGTTTTCAGGGCCGGTCCATGGTGGCAGGAGTACACGGCGGCTGCCTGCATGGATGGAGTGGTGAACCTAGGAAACCGCCCGTTGGAATTGCTCCCCACTNCCCCCCCCCCCCCCCTTCTCAAGCCTTGCTTTTTTAAAAACACCCTCTGTGTGTCTAGCGGATAGGGTTTGGGACTTTGGACCTTAATCCTGTCTTAGCCATGAAGTCACTGCGTGGCCTTAGGCCAGTCATCTCTCAGCCTTCATTCTCAATCTGTAAAATGGGTATACATGCTAGATAATTTATTTTGCGGTTATTTGCTAAACATGTACCACAAACAGAAGTAAATACTGAGGATAAAAAAACCCAGCATATGGACTAGAAATATTAAGTCAAAGAAAACTATTAGATATGAACAAATTAAGTTCTCATTAAAAAGAGAGGTTCCATTTATACAACACTGGGAAAGAAAGGCGGGGTCTATTAACTTGGTTTAATCAGTTACTCATTTTTGTTCTATTACAACAAAGGTTCCTACGGTATATAGAACTGGAGGCAAGTTATTACTCAGAAAAACTATAGTTTTTCTCTTGGCATCCAAAATGTCAGTTTAGTTATCAGTGCAGTTGAATATCTTGTCCTTTAAACTAAAATAGAAAAGACAATCCCATAAGAAATGTCCAAGGCCGTCTACAGACTTGAGGCTACCCATGCAAATCCTCTCTTGATGGGGCAAATTTGCTTTTGTCAGAGTGATTCAGCTGAATTAAAAAGGCAGGTGAGCAAAGTTTTGTTATTGAGAACCTTAGACAATAAGGTTCTAAAATAAAACTGTTTTTAACATTATTCAAAAATGGTGAACTCTTAGACTATCTCACTATAGACGCATCATTCTGTGTACACTATTATCCTTCTATTTGTAAGCTTATTTCAGAGTTGTCTGAAGATAAAGGCAGACGTCTGTCGGCACTATCCCACTTATCCCCAAGGTCGATATTGAAAAGAGATTGCTTAACTTCACTCAGCCAAGCTGAAGGGTAAATCTGCAGGAAAAATGGCAATAGTAATGATCTATTTTCCAGAGTTGTTGGAAGGATGGGCCTAAGGATTGTAAAGTACTTTGAACACTGAAAATTCTATATCATGTGAGAGAAGCAACAATGATAGGAAGACTCAGGCTTTTTTTGTGAATATCTAAAACACAGCCACATGTAGGAATTTGCCTCGTGCAAGCATTTAGAGATGTTCAACTCTGATCTTCCAGCCACTTGGCTTTCTCTGCCTCCTTCTACAAAAACAGCAGATCTGGGGGTGTAATGATCAATAACTTTCCTGGGTCAAATGACAGGCATACCCCCTGTTGCCTTAGTGACAGTTGCTTGACAAGAAATGCTTCAAATTATTTCTCTGTGGTAAGAAACTAATAATACCTTCATTTCTGGCAAGGCACAGAAAGATGAAGTTACTTGTCCTAGATCACACAGGAAGCCTGTGGATGAGGGGAACATTGAACCCCAGTTTTTGTTCTATCTACCACAAAGACTGTCCTGCTAATATACTGACTTCACTTGAAATGCTTTGAAATATAGACCCCTCTGTAGGGCAGAAGAAACTGGTCTTATGATCATTAAGATTCTGTTGCCGTATGTGACGGACACTTGCAGTTTCAAAGAAAGTTGCTTGCTGTATCAAGATGTGAGGAAACATGGTACCAAACAAAGTGGAATTCAGAAATCTTAGCAGGAGGAGGAGGGGTTTTGAAATGGTTATTTTTTGTGTACTCTAGAGGGAAAGATTTCTGGATTTTTACATGTTCGATCATCAGTCATATTGATCCTAGTCTAAGGTGGATTTTTACTAAGGCAGCATAAACATTGTCACCGAGAGAGAGAACTGAATGGTGAAAAATGGAGCAAAAGTTTAAAAGTTTGTTGACACAGGGCATAGTAGACGGGACTGCAGAAGAACATTTAGGCAGCAGTGGCAAATAGCTGGGGATCTTTTATTTATGACGTGTGTAAATCCATTAATAACTTGTGTGAGAAGTGGAGGAGCACTGCTATGAAAAATGCAATTCGGGGGCGGGAGGAAGAAAGGAACTTGTTTTTTTCAAATAGTCCATGAATGATTGTAGGGTTTGGAGAGTTTTCCTTTTCTTTTTGAGATTGATTGATTGTGGTTCTTTGGGCCATATCCAGTTCCAGCCTCGGTGAAAGGTTTCCATGGTTCTTTTTTGGCAAAGTCCTAGGGAGCCAAATAAATAAGAAGTTATGGGTCATTCATATTGCCCAAGTGCTGTTTTACAGAAAGTAATTTGAGTGGTGTTGGGTGAAAAGTAGTTATGCTAGATTTTAGACGGTTAAAAACCCAACTTTCTCTCTTTGATTAAAAAACCTTTTTTTTTTTTTTTTTAAAGTCTCTAAGCATGAAAGCTTTAAAACTTGTTGGATTCAGTCAATTGCTCACTGAGAGGATTAAACATCAAGTTTCAGGATATTTGATTCCTGATAAGGAAACTCTTGACCTAAAAGACTAGCTTTAAATATAGTTCATTTTGAGACTGCCTTTCACATACGAATATAGGCTAAAATATGCAGAGATTGCCAGTGATTAAGGCTTTCCATTATTTGATTAGACATTCTTTACTGTAATTAATTTCTCAGCTTCACTGGGACAATTGAACTTCCTCTAGTGCCACAGAATGTATTCTGAGGCAAATGTTGGTTGTTTACTAGCTGACTTGCACCTTCCATTAGTGAAAGATTAGAAACATTTAAGTAATGGCCTAGTTTAGTTTGAGTATCTTGGTAGCAGCATTCCTGTTCTGACGGGCTGCATTATTTATATTCAGTGATCTCTAACAACTCTGATTAAAGACCTATTAAAACCTTTCATTTTGGCCAATGTGCAGTGCTCAGTTAAAGCAGATTTTTAACTTGGGGAGGAGGGAATGGAAGGAGTGCAGTAGCCAGAGATCCAGAAGAGTTTAGTAGAAATATAATAGTTCTTTTAGGGGCCCATCTGAGGAGCAGTGGGTAGGAGAGCTCCAGAGCACAGCATGGTGGAGTTTTATTATAAATCCACCTTTTGGAATTAGTGTTCTTGCCTTTTTGTTTACACATCATGAAGAGAGACTGCCCTCTTCTTCCCCAAAACTTGCATATTCTTACCAACAGTGGTCAGTCCAATAAAAGCTGTCCTTGAACTATGTTGTCTCCATCTTTTAAATTTGGGACCAACATGGCAACCACCTTCTTTCTTTATATGAGACAGAATTATATGCTTGGGAGAAAAACAAGCCACTTCTCAAACTGGTCAAGATACCCCAATAATCCTAGAGACCTTTGTGAGATGGCATGTAATGGGACAGGAGTGCTTCAGAGCACTGAGGTATCCTGAAATTAACATGTTGGCTGCCTAGGTCAGAATATCTCTGCATGTCTGAAGCCACCAGCAGAGTAAAGGCTAGGATTAACATGGCCCAGGAAGTCTCATGACCTTCCTGCTTTTCTTCACTTGCCTAATAGCTAGCTGTGTTGTAGAGATGCTTCCTCCCCCCCCCCCCCCCCCC
>QEPC01000531.1:1140081-1155429 GCA_003113815.1 Sphenodon punctatus
GATAGTGAAGTCACAAGTTGGGGGGACAAGCCAGAAAGTCCAGATCAGTCCCGTATAAGGCAGGGCAGACGGGGGGCAGGTAAGGAGGAACACTGGCATGGAGCAAAGGCAGGAACACAGGCATGTAAGGAATGCAGGAGTCGGCCAGACAGAGGAACAGACTATAGGAAATCCAGACCGTTGCTCCACCTAGCTTCCTCAGGGACCTAGGTGGCTTTATAAACAGTCGGGGGGCCAATCTGTAGCCAGAAGGGGCATGGCCTCAGCAAGCATCAGAGAGCCCGAAGTGGAGCACCCAAGCCACAGCACTATGGAATTCACTGGTGGTTCTGAGAAGAATCAAATTGCTGGTTTTAAGAGCCGGTCCTGAGATGGCATTTCATAGAATTGTGGGGCTGGAGGAGAACCTCAAGTGCTTAAGGATCATTGAATTCAACTCCCTGAGCTTAGCTAAAATGCTTTGTGGTAGAAGCAGATGTAGAAATTTGTTGATTAAGGCAGTAGCTGACAAAAACAACTCTTCCCCCTCATACTTTTAAATATTGTGCTCTAGTCATCAGACATTGATGAGATAACTGCTTGCTACTTCTACACACACATGAGCCCTTTCCTTTTACTAGCCAGTATGTCTGTGCATTCATAAGTTAATTTTTTTTTTTTTAAAACCCACAGAACAAACTGCACTTATTTTGACCCCTTCACCTGTACTCTGGCCACTAATCCATCTCTGCCTTGAATTACAGTCAGTGTTCTAAAGCTCTGGGCAGTTTTCACCCAGATGACAATTTTGTGGTTTGCTTTTCTTATAAATTCCTGTGTCCATCCTTCTGCAAGAAAACAAAACTCCACCCTGTGAATCTGCTAAAAGTAGATTTCAGAAATTGCAGTAGCTGGAGCTCTAGGAATAATAGTCTTCAGCCTTGGTTCAGTGACTTAAGGTCTGTTACCTTGTTAGGCATCAAGGCAAGGATAAAAGTACCCAAACGTCCACATGTAGTCCAGCTAGATTGTAACGGAGAACTCAGAATTTATGGAAATGCTACTGCTGGTGAAACTTATTTGTAACTCTTTTTCAAAAACTCTTGTTTCAATGATGGTGGGGAAAGCAGGCCTGCCCATTCAGTTAGCATGTAGTTCTCTTCTCTCTCTCTTTCCCCTCCCACCCCCTTGGCCAATTCAGGCAGTGCGTTGTCTTGTCTACACAGCGATGCAGCTAATACACTTTTAGGCACTACTAAATAATTGCCAATTTCTTGAGAAGACCAGTAAGATTCATTCTCGGGGTTTCATTTGGACACCTGGGAAACCCTCCTAGCTGCACCTCAGGGTTGCTTTGTGGCTATTAAGTGGTGTAATTTCTGTAACATCTGAATAGGGGAAATGTGGTACCTCCGAGGCAATTGACAGAAGAAGCTTTTCCTCTGGTGCTTCTACCACAGACTGTCCCTGGCTATTATGGGAGTTACAGGATCTTCCCATGATGTCTTTAAAAAAACAAAAAACAAAAAAACTTTATGGTCACTGAATTCTTTATACAAACAGTAACCCTAAAATCATTAGTTCTCCTGTGTAACATTAAAACAGACTCCATACTCCTTTATGGACACACGTAAGATATGACTGTGCATTTCCAACATGGATGCCTGAAACCAGGCATCTGTATAAATAGCCTGTTTCTCAAAAATGCTCAGTCCTTGCAGCTTTTGGGGAAATTAATGGGCACCGAGGACCTTAGTGGGGGGGTGGGGGAGGGAATCAATCCGCTTTAAAATCTGCATTTAGATTTAGTTCATCCAGGCTGTAATCTTGCCATAATTGTCTTGAGCTATTTTTGAAGAGAAGTTTAGCCAGATCATTTATAATTGTTTAAATAAAGTTGTGCTGTTGGCTTTTTATGAGAACACAATGTCTTGGCAATGAGAAATTTATTTTTTAAAGCCTTCTGTTGATAGAAGAGTTTCTCCCAAGGCTTCCTAATGCAAAGCTCCCCTTGCCAAGGAATCGCCTTGTGGACCACACCCTGCCAATTGTTGATGAGATATCATCCAAGCATCAACTATTTGTATGGTAAAGTTAAGTAAGGCTAGGGCGGTATAGAATATACCTTGAACTTAATATGACTTAGCAGCTGAAACTAAGATTCGACAGCACCTTATAACTAGAACATACTACACCAGTCCTTCAGAGTCTGCACTAGCTCCCAATAGCTTTCCAGGTACTATTCAGGGTGCTGTGTTTAACCAAGAAAGCTCTAAACTGACTTGGCTCCGCACATCTGAAAAACTGCCTCCTTCCCTGTGTTCCATCACGACCCCTGCAGTCAGCCGTAAAGCAAAACATGCAACATGTATGTAATGTTACAACTGAAAACTGTGACACACGAAAACTCCAGGAAGTAGGGACAGTTAAAAAGAATGTGTATTTGGGAACACTTGCCATACGGAACCCTGTGGAGATGTAAATGGACCTTCATGTTTTCCTGGGTTGCCTACGTGCCATACTTCAGGTTTCCCCAAAGGCAGGAAACGAGAGTCAAAGAAACGAGGCAGGATACTTAAGCAAGGGCCATTAAGCCAGCTTCACTATTGCTTGCCCAGAGCTCTCTCCCTGAGCACATCTGCATACGAAAGCCTGCCAGCAAGCAAGACTGGAAAGACATGAGCTGAGAGACAGGTTTTTGCTCTCTAGCAACTCTAAGTCTGGAGACCTAGTCGCTTACACCAAAGGACTGAGAGAAAGATATAGACCTTTGTAGGGTAAGATGCTTGTTTAGGAACTCAACCAGTATAGATCAGGAATGCATTATATTTACCTTTGATTTCTAGTAACGACTCTATCAACTATCTTGCTTATGTAATCAATAAACTTACTACTTATCTTTATGAAGAAGTGTCTGTGTCTAACGCTGGAACACAAGTGAGCAACAAGAGTTCTCAAGCTCTTGCGAACCCAGAGATTAAAGAGTATGTAAACGGGAAGGATCGAGCCCTTGAGTGACAAAGGGGTTGTCCCTGTGGCAGGCTTGAACTGGCCAGAGAGAAAACTGGTTCAAGTGGGCTGTGCACGAGGGAAACTGAGTCACTCAAACGCGGTAAAGTGGGGGTGTGGACCCTCCAACCCGTGACATCCATTACGAAGCAATCCAAACCAACTGTGTCAAACATGTCAGTTGTAGTTTGGTTTAAAATCCATTAAATAAATAAATCACTGCACATGTGCAAAATGGTCATTGGACGATTCTGTACTAGTGGGCCCTCTTCTAAAATGGTGGCAGTGGTAGCGCTGTCATTTTGGAAAAGGGCAGCTGATCTGCGCATGTGCAGTAGCCATTTCGCACATGTGTGAACTAGCTGTCCTTTTCCAAAATGGTGGTGGTGCTGCTGTCACCAATTTAGAGGGCACAGAATCATCCGATGACCATTTTAAGCGTATGCAGTGACCTTTTTAAAAAACATTTTAAAGGTTTAAAATTGATTCTGAGTACGGATCCATAATACAGATCTGTATTTAAATCCAGAAATTGCAAGTCAGAACCGCAAATAGAACCAAACAGCAATTTCCTCCATAAGACCACCCCCCACTAAGGACATGCTGAGAAGCATTCTCGGTGACTGGTCCACAGTTATGGAATTCCATTCCCCCAGAGATTCACCAAAGCCCTAGTCTGAGTATTTTCCAGAGACGGTCTAAGATCTCTTTATTTTGCCAAGTATCTGGCTGATGAGGATAGGGTTTGGGGGAGAGGCTGGGTAGGCATTTTTAAGTGATTATATGTAGTCAATATTTTTCGGTTCTGTCACCTGCCCTGAGCTCATGGGATAGGCTTTCAAAGAAATCAATAGTAATAAATTATGGGCCACATGTTGGGCACCAGAAATGTAGGAGGACATGGTGAAGGCAGAAAAGGTTAGTGTACCGGTAGCATTCATCATCCTGATTAGCCAGTGGGAGACACTTGGATATCTATAGCATACATAGTTGTAAATAGCTTTTCCTTATTTACTGTAGGAGAAAACAATTACAAGTTAAAGATTTAGTGTTCAACAAGGCATTTTAACCAATTTCATACAACTTGTTTCATGCTTGTTTTATTTTTGTAGCTGGAGAAGGGATACAGCTTGAGACCTTAAAATACATCTTTTGTGATGTGTAAGCCTAACAAAATATTTGAAATCCATGCTATTCGAATCAGATTATGCAGAAATCCAATTAAATTTATGAAACCCCCATCCTGTTTCATACATTTAAAGGAAAGCAGTTCTGTTTCCCAGAAGTGCTGTGTATAATATTTCTGGCTTGGGAAAAAGGGATTGGAGTATGCTATTTGGCCAGAAGTTGGTACCAGCTTCCTCCATGGTGTTTTACTTGAACAGTTGACATTTTAACAGATCCCGTGGAAGCTCCCCTGAAGTGGAGGAGTTAGATGCTTTTTGCTTTTACAGTGAAATATCTGTTTGATACAGCAATCATGTTCCAGTAACTGAGCTAGAGCACACTTGTATTGGATGACGGATGGCATTCTTGGTTTTCTACCTTTTTATAGAAGCTCTAAAACGAAGGGGCAAGCCAACTGTTCCTGAAACTTTACAGCTACTGTATTTTCACACAATCATTAAGGTAAATAAATCTTACATTACTCTGCAGCCAATGAAAATAGTGAATAAAGGGTTCAGTGTCCCTTGTTTTTTGTGTGAAATAAAATCTTGTAACCCCAGATTCCTGTGCTCATTAAATTTACCCTAGCAGAGAACCAGAATGAGGGTTGGTTTTTTGTTTTGTTTTTTAAATTAAAAAACCAAACCAAAACCTGTAACTTAAAGTAGTTTTTCATTTTCCACTGGAATCTTGACCAAAATTGTTTTTCCACTAAATGACACAACTGTGTAGGTGTTGAGATGTGTATAGTACCAGTACTAGCTGCTGTTTTGCTCTCCTTAAAGGATTGAGAAGAATCTCCATTTTCCTTAGACCCTCCACTGCCATTTCCAAAGTCTCACATCACAGAGATATTTTAGTATTTGACATCTAGGATTAGTCCAAAATAAGCCATATCTCAATTATGGATCTAAAAATACATTTTTCCAGCTCTCATTTCCCACCAAGCCTGGCTCTAGCAGGGGTTAAAAGCCACATTATGCTTTAATATGCTCTCAGCGCATAAAAGTAGCACTGTGTGCTAATGTAGAGCCTAGTCTACCACCCAGTCCAAGGGAGGCTTTCTAACAACTTCATGGGCTGTGGGGTAAAGCCCTTAGTCCTGCCTGGACACACACACCCCCTCTCCTTGAGGTTCAGTTGAAGACTTAAACTGGCAGCATATATGAAAAGAATAGCATTGGTAGCTCTCATGATTTTATTGAAGGCTTCCTTGTAAAGGCTGTTTTTTCTAAAAGCTGCAGTGCCCTGATTTATGTGAGAATCTCCACCTTTGGAAATTTCTAGCGCTCGTAGTCTCCAATAGGTGAGAGGAGCAGAATAAAAGTTAATATAATAGTGTTGTTATTAAAGCACTTGGGAGCATAAACCATCAACCTAAAAATAAAAAAATCTAGAATCACTTTGTTCAAAATCTCATTTTAAGGCCTGGTTTCATGGCTTTTGGGAGCCCACCTCATGATTTTTAGACTCTCTTGCAGTTGGCAGTATAGGAGCATCGCCAATGTTCCAAGGTGGAACATCGGGGGGAGGGGGGTTGTTTGTTTTTTTAAAAGGGGAAAGTTCATCAGAAAATGTGTTCTGTCTTTTAAAAAATGTTTCTCTGAAGATATGGGTATAAGGATGTGAGAGCACAGGCTGGGGAAAATATTACCCATTTCCCTGTTTTTAAAAAAAGACTTTTTGCATTGAAAAAACAATTTTGGTCAATGAGGTTTTTTCATGCTCCCCCCTCCACCCCACCCCACCCAATGTTTGTTTTGGAGCCAGCTCCAAGTGATTAATGCCTCGTTCTTCCTTACTTCATCTACACAGATACTCCCAACGTCCCGTCTTATTGGCATTATAGTTCTGTAAAAATATACTAAACCCACAAATCCTTCTTGGGGGTGCGGGGGAGGGTTGTTCTTCTTCCTCTTTTTGTGGGGTGGGGTCTACTCTGAGCCCTGAGGTTTATTTTCCTTTTATTTGCAGCCTGAGGTGTTGTCCCAGCATCAGTGTAGAAATGGGGTGTGAGGGTACTTTACATCCCCCTTCCCCAGACTCCTGGAGTGGTGGCATGACTTGCATGCATCACAGGAGGCCAAAATGAAGGTGGGGTCCCCCTCTCCTGCCCCAACCAACTCTTCTACCTGCTGGCATTTGAATTCTCTTGAAGCTGGATAAATGGAAGGAGCAACTGCCCCTTTGGGAGGGTGGGTTCTCAGATTTGTTCAGTAGAATGTGGCTCTTCTGCAAAAGAGTGATGAAGCCTGGAATTTTGTTGAAGTTCTTTACAGGGTTGCTGACAGTCAGTAAATTTACTGACAAATGATAAAAATGGTTGGTTTTTTTTGCATTGCCACCAGTGTAGGAGAAGGGGGGGAAAACTATGACTGACTAATTCAAAAAAATTCTAGTTGGCTACCCTGGTTCTTTATCATCTGAAATGAAGGTTTTCTTACCATATCGTATAGAGTTTTGATATTGCGCAAAGAGCTGTGTGTACAAATGTGCTGTGGAATATTAACTTCTTAGTATTTGCTAGGTGAGTGGTGTGCTATACTTGTTTTTTTAATATTGTTGAATTACAGGAGATGCCCATGTCACTCTAACTAGGAGGACGTGTGGACCACAACCTACTGATTGAGATTTTTAATTGGGACCAAAATGCTTTTGAAAATCCCTCTGTTAAGAATCCTACAGTATTTCAAATATCAGAATCCCGATGTAAAGTATATTTCAATATGATATAGACTAATTCTATGCAAATAATTATTTTGATGGTCCTGTATATAAATAATTCTAGTTGTCTGCTTACGTAGAAAATCTTTTTGTGTAGTGTTTTTTTTTTTTTTTTAATGACCTCCCATTTAAAATAGTTCCAAAATGGTGTGTGTGTGTGAAGAAATTAATTTCTCTGTTGCATAGAAGGAAATCCCCTGACTTGCAGTGAGGGGATATTTTTGTCACAATTTTAATGAACCTAGCTACAAATTATATGTGGGCTTAAAAATACCTCACTTCATCCTGAAATGGATGAACACATATTTAGGTACTTGAGTCAACATGTTCAAAACTGACAGCCTAAAGCTGGGCCCTTCAATCTATATTAGACACAGTCGCTAAAATGCGGTGAGGTTTTCAGAGGTGCTAAGCATCCTCGGCTTGGATTAGAGCTCTTGGGAATTGCAGGTGTTTGGCACCTTGAAACAGCTGGCCAGTCAAGTAGCTTGCTCTCTAAACGTCAGATTTGGGTCTGGGTTTTTTAGCTGCTTTTCTTTAGAAACAAATTACCAACTTTTTTTAAAAAAAAATCATAAGTGACACTCATTGGAAGCATTTATCCCAGCTGTATTTGCCACACAACATTTAGATAAACTTATGCATCAGGAGGTCATAAACAAATGTCTGTACTGTGAAGGCATTTGTTATCTCTTTTTCTCAAATTTGAAAGTAAAACACTTGAAATAGAATTCTAAGTTCCCAATTTTCAGTGAATGCAAACATATCTGGGCAGTGCAGTCCTCTGTTGGTTTAATCTCATGCTAGACCTTTAGCAGTGTTTGATTTTAGCAAGACTGATGCCCATGCTTAGTGCTGGCACTAACTTATTTAGATTTAGATTTTATTTAGATTCTAACCCGCCCTTCCCTGAAGACATGTGGCATGTAACAACATATTAAACACATAAAACATACATAAAATAATCCCCATTAAAATTAAGCTTACTGTACCTTCCCTTTAAAAGAGGACACTTATGAAAAATGCATGTTGCAAGGCTGCACTAGAATATACGTAAAACAAATCCCATAAAATATATGGTGTATAAAAATTCTCTCCAACTCCCCAGAACCTATTCCCCGTATGCTAAATGTTTGACCTTAGATTGAAGGCAAAGGTCTTGCATTGCCTTCAGAAAAAGCTTGGGCTTTGACAAGCCTCCAGGGGAAAGGGAGTTCTAGAGCCACTGAGACTGCCTCTCTGTGTGCCCTTGCTGGAAAGTCTTGGCACGCTGAAAGAACTTAAAGGAAGGAGATCCAGCTGACGTTGGGATCTCCGTGAAACACAGAGGCTGTGTAAGGTGGCCAGATATGCACATTTTAGAGAACACTTATGAGAAATACAGATTTCAGAGCTGCATTGGAGCCAACGCAGCCCTGCAACCTGTATTTTTTGTGTGTCCTCTACAATTTGCATTTTTGGCCACCCTGGGGCTGTGTTAGTCTTCTAGGTATGGTAAGAAGCATGTCTAAAAAGCAATGCTAACACACCAGCAGATCACACCCTGATCTGTTCAGTCTGTTACTAAAGCTAAGGGGTATAATTTTTGGTTTTGTGTAACCTTTTTCTAGGTGTATGTTTCAACTGCCAGTAAATATAATAAAATGTTTGTAGGTGTGGTGGTACCCGAACCTCAAAGGACAAGTGCTTGGAGGATTTTGGCAAAGAAGATAAATTTGGACTCTTATTTGTAGCTGTGAACCATCAAGGAACACTGATGACTGATGCCATCCAATATCATGTCTTACTGATTTGAGTCATTCAAGTGACAGCTAGCTAACTGTGTATGCATATGTGTGTTAAATGTTTCAGGAGAGAAGCCATACAAGTGCACGTGGGAAGGCTGCGACTGGAGATTTGCTCGCTCTGATGAACTGACACGCCACTACAGGAAGCACACGGGAGCGAAGCCCTTCCAGTGTGTCGTGTGCAACCGCAGCTTTTCGCGTTCCGATCACCTGGCTCTGCACATGAAGAGACACCAGAACTAAGCTGGTCTCATCTGTGAGGCTGCTTGTATCTATGCAATTTCCTAGTGACTCGACTCCAATGTATACGTACAGTTAGAGTTAGTTTAACTTTTGACTATGGACTCTCCATTAAAAAAGAAAAAAAAAATCTCAAAAGAAACTGGAAATGTATATTTTGTATATTTGTGAGGAAACAGGGAAGACACTGTATCGCAATATCATCTTAAGGCTGGATGGTTTGCTCACAACATATATGGCTTAAGTCTGCAGGTTTCATCTCATTGCAGGTATAGTGTGTCAGCACTACGTTGCCTGTCCCATTGTGGGTTTGGCCAAAGCACTGTCATTAATGTGGCAGTGTTGAGGGAATGAATGGACTGGAAGTCACAGATAAACAAACACGAAGGACAAGCCATGAATTGTATACTGTCAGGATTTACTGGACATATTTAGTACTTGTGTGTTTTTTAATGTTTTGTCTTTCTGTGGAGATAAAATATATAGAGCCCCCGCCCCCCTCCTAAACAGCCATAGAACAAAATGTTTGTTCTGTATCGTTGCATGTTTGCTATGACAAAGATTTTGTAAATATACAAATCAGCTTTTAATGTTTCTTATAAAAAAAGAATATTTCTAGGAATCATCTGGGGAAAAATACCAGTTTTACATTTGATAGTAACCTGGCACATTTTGCAATTTGAACTTTATTTTAAATACCTCTCAAAACCTTACCAATGTGGTTTCGTGTTTCTTTAAAGGCAAACGAGCTAGCCATTCAAACATTTTGTTCCTGTTAACACTAATGTGGTGCACTGAGTATTCAAAACAGGATTGTGCTTTTTCAAAATGCTTAAAAGGGCAAAACATTTAGAATGAACTGTAAAGCAAATGTTGGAAGCTTGAATAATGAGGATGGTTACAATATACCGAAAGTTAAACCTCTTACTATAAGCTAAACTTAGTATTGCTTTAAAAAAGAAGGATTTAGGATGCAATTTTCATATACTGAAATGCTAAGCTGGTTCAATGCCAGTACATTCTAGTTTCATGTGGACACTCTAGTAGTTTACCAGAAGGTAAAGGATATTGTAATTTTTTATTTAAAATTACAGTGCAGATTAATTAAAACTGTTAACACACACAAAATTCACTGCTGGTATAAACTGAGGGAACTCCATACATGTAATTGGAGTTGTGCTTTTTAGTGGCAGCCATGAATTTTGAGTTATAATGGTTTGGCTAGAAATAGTAAAATGAGGACCCTCCAGAATTTGGTTGGATTATCTGCAACATAAAGCCACCTAATATACATATGCAATTTCCAAGCCATGCTATCATGCTGTCAACCAAAGGGTAGGATAAACTGAAATGCCAAAAAGGGTCTCAAAGGAAAACCTAACTTTGTTTAAAAACTGTTTTGTCTTTATTTATTTTTGTGGTATATGGTAGATTTTTTTTTTTTAAAGACAACAATTTTACATAACTTGATAAATTATAGCTTTGTTTGCTCGCTGGAAACATTGCTCTTAACTGTAAATAGTTGACAAGAAATGGTGTACATAATTTTGTAAGGCTTTCAAATGTTTAATCATGGAAACACATGCATAAATTGGCTGCTGTTCCGCTTCTTTCTCTCCCCCTTATTTTTGTATTGTGGTATCTCCTATGCAAATGATGGAGCAAGCAGCTGTATAGTTGTAGAATGTTTTGAGACAGAATGAAATGGTTTATATAAAGACTTTTTTTTTTTTGAAAAATAAAACAAAGTGCCTAAAACAGCCGTGAATTCTCTGTGCTAGCAAAGTTTCAACCCCAAGATGGACATTCCAAAATCTTCATATGGCTGAGAACCACAAGCACTTCTTCTGCTTTTGTGATTGGCTGGTAGAGCCAGTGCTCTGGACTCCTGGCTGCTGAGATTCTGAAGAACAGCTGCAATTTAGCTGCTGAGACTCGGGTGCAATGAAGTAAGACAAGCAACTCAGGAACCATTTAAGACATCCCAGCCCTGCCCAAGTACCACATTTGAATTGGCCAAGAGCATGTGGCTCCCAAACCACAGTTTCCCCACCTCTGCTCTATGCAGCTATTAATAACAGAAAGCCTGTGGCTTTGAATTGGGCTTCTAGATTATGACCCTTTTCAAATGGGCCGGGAGGAGCCGTGGAGCAGGGGGGGATGAGTGTACAGCTCATGCACAGTCCATTGCATGGATGCACACCCATCTCCACACATGGAGGTATCACTGTCTTGTCCAATGTCTCTGTACGTGGGGGATCAGTGGAGATGGGGGGAGCAGGCATGCACCCCCACTGGCTGTCACATGGACCCCCCCCACATGCCGGGGGGTTGTCATGTGAAAAGGGCCTATGATGGAGTTGGAGCCAAGACTTTGTAGAGCAGGAACTGTCTTCTGTTTTCAAAAGGCATCACTCTTTTAGGTGACATTACAATCAAAATATGTTAAGACAGTCTGAAAGATTAATCAGATTAGAAAGGAAACTCCAGATTTTGCTTTTAAACAAGTGTTTAATATAAAAATGTATTTTCTTTAATCTGATCTTAAGTTAACACTTGATTTTTTTTTTTTTAATTAGCACCAACCGAATGTTTTTTATATACTTGTATTGAGTTTCTGTTTTATGTTCTACTTAATTGATTTATTCAGTTTCCCAAGCTGTGGGTTGGGGCCATTAAGTGGAATTGGTTTGTCTGTAGATGGAGTCCCAATTCTTACTGATATTCCTTACTGACGCTTTGCATGTCTTTCTTTGGGGTCATGAGATTTAATTTAGGACTCAGAATGGGGTCAGATAGGCAAAAAGGTTGTAAATCAGTAGATTCATTGGTCAATTAAAAGCAGCACTGCACAGTTGATCAACTGCAGTTTAGTTACCTGTCAACTCTAACAAAATAAGTACCCTAGGACACTTTTTCAATCGTCGTCTGATCCTCCAAAGGATTGTGCTGGTTCTACCTCCTTTTTGTGAAGATACGATGTACTGTGGACTAGTACCTTTTAAAGCTGTAATGTGACCTTGGAAGACACGTGAAAGTCTCCTTTATGGGGAGAGGCTTTCTCTAGCTATTTCCCCTCTTTAATATAAGCAAATGTGTACAGGCCACATTCATTTCCCCTGGTGATTATAGGAAGGCTGCGTCCCACACAGATTCTCTTCCCCCCCCCCAGGGTTGTCGAGATATACGAGTGGAGCTTATGTGGTTCAACAATCTCCCTCTCTGCCCCCCCCCCCCAAAAATTTTTTTAGCCCAAAGTTGCTCCCAAGGAACCAAGCACAAGTTGGGGTTTGGAAGCTGCTTAAGCCACTCTAGATGTGACTCTTGTGGAACTTTCTAAAATATTCACTACTTATAGCACCTGAATCAAAAAGGCATTTTACTGTGAGACAGAGACTGCGTTCACACACAAGCTTCTTCTCCCACCTGTATGTTGCACAGGTTTGTAATTGTGCATTTTAAGTGTTCCCACATTCCCTCCCCTGTAAGAACAAATGTTAAACTTGGTTTTCAAGTTAAATATTTTGGGTGAAAGGTACATTACACCCTCTGCATCCTGCTGCCTAACCTTTTCACATGATTTTTTTTTTTAAAAAAAGACAGCTAGGGGGAAGGAATTTTTTGTAGACTTTGTGAAAACAGGCATGCACCTTTTTAACTCTGCTTTAACGCCTCTTTAACATTTGTTATGCATGTTGTAGGGCTGCATAGGGTGCCAATACAGCCTTGCAACATGCATAAGAAATGTTAAAGCCGTGTTCGGTGCATGTCTGTTTTCACCCTCAGCCTCTCATATGAATGCAACCAGAGAAGTGTGTTAATAAAAGGGCAGATGACTGAACTGAGGCAGACAAGGGGATTTTGAAAGGTGATATAAGTCAAGGAAGAGAATCCTGACTAGTTCTTTGCTTTAAGCCACAAACCACTTATTCTGGAATAGCCCCATTGAAGTTAAGTCTTTAATGGGGCTACTCTGGAATAAGTGGTTTGTGTATTGCAGCCCTAGGAACTGCCATGCTGACCATCACAGGAGGCAACGTGGAATTATATTCTCCCTTAAGGTCTCATCCTAATTGTTGGTAATTAGAAATACTGTAGCACCAAATCATGAGGGTTTTTTCACACCTCCAAAATCTGGTAGCATTAACTCTTGCAGTTCTGGATGGCATTCTTTTCACCCATTTAGATGTCCAAATCCTCTTTGAATCTTGGAGATAACGAGCAGATGCAAGGGGGTGGAAGGGTGATATATTCTAAAAGGAACCAAATATTGCCCTAAGAATGGCATCTTGGAAAGGAAACTTTCCCTATTTATTCACTTATCAATAGCTTAGGTGCCCTGGACTTGCCACTCTTCCCATGTATACATTTGGACGTGCTGCTCATTTTACAGTAATTATTAGTCAACTCGTAAATGGGTGGCAGACTGGTGTGTATTATATACACAGCTGGAATGGCATCTAAATGAATGTTTCTGATGTTTTCAGACATGGGAATAGAGCCATTCCTCTCTATCATGCAAGGGGCATGTGATGTCAAGGGGGGGGGGGGGATTCCTACACTTCTGAGGCAACTACTCAGAAATGTCCAGCTGTGGGAGTCATGTGGTTTTAGTCACTCTTGTTACTCAGAGATGCCTATTTTCCTATCTAACTCCCTTTTTTGACAGTTGAGCTACTTCAACAGCCTTGGCTACAGTAATACGGAGGATGATGCAGCAAGAAAATCACATTTCATGCCTGGAGAGAGAAAATCCAAAGAGCCCTTCTCTAAGCAGTTTACCATTTTCTTTCTTAGTTTTGTTACATTTACAATATAGGGATTTTTAAAGCTTGGCTTGTTTATAACCAGCTCTTATTGCCATTAAACCTACAAGCTCATCACTTTACAGAAGGCTTTTGCTACACTAAGGCCTGATTCAAGATCAGAAAATATCCAGTTTCTGTATCTCACACGAGTAAGGAAAACACCGGGTAAAATCTCATGACGGTGGCTGACTATGGCCCCGGACCCACTGGCACGTTGGTTTATGCACCGCCAGATATTAGCCCCAAACTGTCCCAAGGTGGGTAGGCAGCTAGCCTGGGCTGCATCCTCAGAAAATCTCTGAGGACACAGCCCAGGCTAAGGGCCCCCGACATGGCCAAGGCGGTTTAGCACATATCTTCGGTCCCGCCATACCTGCCTTGGAGCAGGGGCCACCATGGCTGTCTGTCATGATGGGAGTAGGGTGCTGGCAGCAGGGTGGGGCCACCCGCCCACATGTTTGTTTAGCTCCCCACCCTACCTGGACTGTGCGGACGGTGGGACAGCTCTCCGGCTGTGGGCACACTTGTTTGGGGTCCCTCCTTGACCCAGGCCATGTCAGCTGCAGTTTTTTGCCCCAGGCTAAGGGGACGCTACACCGCCCACATGTCTGTTTCTACCCACCATAAAGCTGTTTCGTGTGGGATTCCAGCACAAGGCCAAACGGGTCGGTCCTCAGAGGCTGAGCATTCTGAGCATCCTGAACTCCCATTGGTGGAAGTTGGGAAAACTCAGCACTTTATAAATGGCTCTTGGCCACTCCCAGGATTGCATCCATAATTCATGTGCAATTAGGATCTTCGCTCTTATTGTGAAAATATTAGGGATGGGAATTTCAGATTCGGATAGAACTGAGTCTACCCCAAAATGGCTGATTCAGTCCTATCCAAAAATTCAAATCTTTTGGATCTTGAAAACTGCTTTTTGATTCCGATTTTTTTGCACTATGGTTTGTTCCCATTGATTTCAGTGATGAAAAATGCAATGAAAAAAAAAATCCAAATCCAAATTGAGATTCGAAGTTCCTAAAGAACCAAATCTGAAAAATCCAAATCCAAAATTTCCCCTGGAGTCCTACCTCTAGTAAATATCTAGAATTGCATAGCACTGTACTGAAAAGGCTTCCGTTGTTTACTTTTCTTTTTCTTTTTTGAAGTTCTGTGTGAAACCAGAAAACTTGTTTTAAAAAAATTAAGAATGAGAGAGCAATTTATTACTATAAAAGTGTAATTTCAATTTGCTATATGGACCATTAGTGAAAACAGGAGAAAATAGAGTTCTACTAGGTTTGTGTTATTTTGGCCATGTGTGTATTACAGAGACCTGGCTGAACAATTAGTCAGGGCTTATTATGGCTGACCTTGTTCCAGCTGGGTACTCCGTACAGCATGAGCCATGGCCGGGGGGTGGGGGCGGGCGCGGGCGGTGTAGGCATTATTTTTAGGGATACCTGGTCTGTTAGGAGGTATCCGGTGCAAATTTCACCAGGTACAGAGGGCCTCGTTGTGTTGGGTTGAGACGGATTGGGGATGGTATTAGAATACTGGGCACCTTCCTGTACTGCAGCACCCCTACACTGCTGGTGTCGGAGCTGCTGTCAGAGGTGGTCTTGCAGTCCCTGAGGACACTAGTCTTG
>QEPC01000531.1:1160805-1184683 GCA_003113815.1 Sphenodon punctatus
CCCCCCCCCCCCCAATGACACAACCTTTTACCATTTCTTTGCTGCTGAAAACTGAAACAAAAAAATCTGAAAAAATTCATTGAAACCACATCTCCTGCACAAATCTCATTTGTGGGGGGGGAAAAAAAAGCCATTTCTACCATCGCTATTCTGTCATCAGCCCCCGGGAGGGAACAGGTAATTAATACAATGAAATATCTCATTATGCTTGTCCCTGTTGTCTTGCTCCAAATTCCATATCTTCAGCTGTTGTCTTGTATATCAGTTGTCTGCTGCATTCCACCAAAGAGCTGGTTGCAGTTGGCTTATATGGCCATCTTCTCGCCATCCGCTATATTGCCATGGTGCAAACACATATTGACTTCAGCAGGATTCAAATCAAGCCAGTGGCTCTATAAGGTGCTGTGAGATCTACAGGCATAGAGTTTTTTGCAAATTCAGTAACTACTAAACAACAATACATCCCGTGTCACTGAACTGTGTTAACCGAAATCAGTATGTTCCCTTTGAACTACAGGTTGAAATGGATCGAAGTTCTGGGAACTCAGAGGCACAATAAAATCTGTTTGCAGTCAAGCCAGTCTTTCATTTGGTTTGTTCTCCTTTTGCTTCTGAGGAGTCCTGTCCTTGAGAATTGTGCCAGCGGAGCACTTTGAGGAGTGGAGCTTTAACGTATAAAAAAGCTTATAAGTTTTCTTTAACATCCACCCCACCCCCCACTCCCCTTACTTGCTTTCCCCATAGATGTTTCACTAATGTCTTCTCCTCCTAGTTTAGCTAGAGGACTTTTTGGAGGCCGCAGGGATTTTGAATCACACAGTTAAGCTGGAAGTGTGGAACAAGAGTATCCTTTCAATCAAATGTTTATTAGCCTAATTTCAAAAGCCCTTTCTTCCTCAATTAGCTCATCTTTTAGTTTTTTATGTTGTCACAATTTCAAAGTTCCTTCTGTTGTCTAAGACAAGAACTAATTTTTTTAAGAAGGAAATAAGCAGAACATCCGCCCCGCCGTCATCTCTTGAAAAACGTCACCTAAGGGTATAATTCGCTTTAATAAAGACGTTTCTCCTTCCAGATCTCCTATAAGTTCCAGGTTCTCAAACTGGGGGTTATGGGCTCTGTTCTGGGGGTGGGAAGGGTGACTGCTGATACTGGAGAAGCCATTACCACTCTCTGCTCAGCATTTGCATGCTGTTGCAAGCATGTTGGAAGTGCTGGTAGTGAGAGCTACCACTTTAGAGAGGAGGAGAGGGCAAGCTGTACCAGGGCAGAAGGCAGGAGGGACCAACGAGTATGCAGCATCACCAGAGAGGGGTAAGAAAGAGTAGGAACATACTCATAGGCATGGGGGAAGGAGAAGGGGACATGTGGTGCTAGGGGAAGGAAGGACAGGAGGCATGGGGAAAAGGGGCCTGCAGCAGCATCGGGCTGAGCAGTGGGGCAGCATGTAAGCAGGAGGAAGCTGTAAATGTGTGGCTTGGTGGAGGGGACATGGCTTGACAGAGGGGGTGTGGGTGTCAGAAGGTGGTCTGTCAGGGGACCTGAACGCTTCACAGAAAAAAAAGAGGAGGCTTAGTCCAAAAAAGTGTGAGAAGATCTGGGGCCAGCCAGGCCTCTACTGGGAGCGAGTTTCACAGCTGTGGCACGGCCACCGAGAATGCCCTCCCTTGCGTGGCCCCCCGAAGAACCTGGGGGACTTTGAGCAGGGCACCCCCGAAGTTGTGGTGAATATGAGTGATTTTATCCACAAAATAATTCACAAATATGTCACAGCAAGCAGTAGATGACTCCACTCCAAGGTTGAGGGAGGCCTGACCGACCAGTCCCCACACAACCCAGAAAAGCTCCGCTGGACAGGATTTTGTGGACGCTATGAGAGCAGCAAAAAACTCCCTCTTTGCTGCCTGCATAGCCATGGCATAGGCTTGTAAACTGGCTCTATGCCGCAATCTTTCAGCTTCAGCATGCGAACGACGCCACCATCACTCCAACCGCTGCCCATCTCGCTTCAGCAACCACAGTTTCTCGGAAAACCAAGAAGGCCTGCGGAGCTGTTGCCTGTGCAGTGGATGCCTAGGAGACATATGATCGGGGCCCCGAGGGAAACACAGGTCTGCGATTCGCAGATTTCCCGCGGAATTCCCCTCCCCCCGCGGAATCTCCTGCCCCGCTTACCCCAGCGCAGAATTTCTAGCCTGCGCTGGGGGGACGCGGGGCAGGAGATTCCATGAGGGGAGGGGAATGAAAAAACCCTCGGGGCTTCCCCTCCCCAGCCTCCCCAGTTGCCAGGGCTTGCCTCCTCTCCCCCCCCCTTTTAGATAATTAATTAACTTACCAGTGATGGCAGCAACAGCTGCTCCGTCCAGCGCGCTCGTACTTCCTGGCCCGTCCCGATGGGGCCTCAGGGCAACACAGCCGGATGACATCATCCGGCTGCGTCGCCCTGAGAGACCCCATCAGGAGGGGCCAGGAAGTACAAGCGCGCTTGACGGAGCAGCTGCTGCTGCCGTCTCTGGTAAGGCAATTCCTTTTGTAAAAGGGGGGGGGGAGAGTCAAGCAAGCCCCGGCAGCTGGGGAGGGGAAGCCCTGAGGATTTTACCAGTGTGGGGGGAGGAGGAGGCAAGCCAAGCCCCCCCCCCCCCCGCATGGTAAATTGTGCCGAGGCACAGAATTGGGCCCTGACTCCCGCGGAAATTTAAAAAAAATTCCGCGGAAGAATCGGGGCCCTGCATATGATCAATGGCCTCAGTCAGCAAGGTGTCCCACTGCACAACAAGGTCATCGATGAGATGGTTGTCAAGGTCCAAGGGTAACTCCCACAGAGCATTTTAGAACCACTCCGGTTCCATCATCCTCTGGGGGAAAACCATCCGAATCGGTTCTGCACCTTTCTGAGGGCAGACATGTGCCAGAAGCGAGGTCTGCAGGAGGTAATCATCTGTCCATGACAAGGGCACAGCTGATATCTCCCCCACTAATGGAGTACCCATCTCAAGGCCGGTGCAAAACACAAGGTCTAAGGTATGTCCCCCCTGATGTGTCGGGCCGATAACCATCTGTGACAGGCCCACAGTTGCCATGGCGGCCATGAACTCATGCTCAGCTCCCCCAAGGTTGGCGTCGGCATGAATGTTGAGGTCCCACAAGACTACTGTCCTTGGGGACTGCAACACCACCCCCAACACCACCTCTGCTAGAGCATACAGGAAGGCTGCTGCACAGTTAGGTGCACGGTATACAAGCAGCACTCCCAAACTGTCATCTGTCAAATCAAACACAAGGTGGAGACCCTCGATACCCAATATAAATTGCACCGGATACCTCCTCACAGACCACCTCTCCTTAACAATCCTGGCTACACCGCCCCTCCCCCGTCCCTCCGACAGTGGTTGATGCTGCATGGAAAACCTGGCTGGAACAAGATCAGCCAGAATAGGCCCCAATTCATTGTCCAGCCAGGTTTCCGTGTTACATACGAGATCGGCAGCATGGTCCAGTATTAGTTCCTGGACAGTTGTTGCCTTATTAACCACCGATCTCACATTTAACAGCACCAGCACTGAGTCAGGGGGTTCCCTGACTGAGAACCAACGGCCTCTCTGCCTGGGGGGTAGTGAGTGGGGCATGCAACAAGCACCTGTCCTACCTCACCGATCTCACCTCTCCCCGTCTAGGACCATATCTCCCCCATCCTATCACGACCCCTATGGCCATGCCCCTCCCCCCCGGCCGACCCACCCAGCCCCAGCCCCTCCTTGGCTGTCCCACCCTGGCAGCAAGGGAGATCCTCCCTCCTCCTCCCCATATAACTCCCTAACCCCCCCTCCCTGTCCCTAACCCAATCACTTCCCATCCCCCCTAACATCCCATCCACCATCTCAAACATAGTACAGTAAAGCAGCCCCTCACCCTGTGGGACAGCCTTATCCCACTCTGGGCAGCCATACCATGTGATACAGTGCATTATGTGGCTATCAGCCACCAAATTTTCCACCTGCTGCATGGTGGGATAAGCACCTGGCTGCTACATGATGCATCCTTGGAAAAAGGCTGAGGACATGTCATGTAGCAGCCTTACCCAAAATGGGGTAAGGATGCCCAAGGCGTGATAGCCCACGTGCCTGGGCCCCTTCTGCCCCACTGCCTGATGAGCTCCACAGTGGGGCTTTGAGCAGTGGGTGCTGTTGCCCATCATGCGCGGCCACATCATGGCGGGGATTTTGGTTGGGCCGTGGAAAGGAGGCAGGGCAGGGCACCCGCTCATGTGGCCGGTGCCTTGGCCCACCCCGGCCATGGCAGGAGATCTGACAGTGGCCCATCTGCCTGGATGTCCCGTGGGGATGGAGGGGGAGAACCAACCACCTGCCCAGTTCCCTGTGCTGTCCCTGCAGTGTGGTGGCTGCGCCTGCCCGCTGCCACAGGGTTGTGCAGTGATCGGGCCCTCCACTGTGGCTGCACCCACTCTCTCTCCCTCCCTAACTCCTTGTTCTCTCCTTGCTCCATCACTCCCTGTCCTTCTGTTGCTGCAGCTGCTAAGAATAGTTGACCTGCTGCTCAGAATAGCTGAGATTTCCAAAATAATGCCGCGCCATTCTCAGTTCCAGTACAAGGGCCCAGCTATGTTAGGGACAGGTGATGCAGCTGCACCAGGGCCCACAAGTCTAGGGGCAGAGGTGATGGTGAGGGAACATTAGCTCTCACACAACTGTGTCCCCTGCACTGGGAAGAAGGGCAGAAAGCGGGGAGCCCATTGCATCTTCTTCACCATCACCTATTCCAGCCACAACATGAATTGCTGCCGGCGACGGCCTCCATTTTGGGAATTTCTCCTAGCTCAGCCAGAACAGAGCTAGGGGAAGGCATCTGTGCCCCTTGCCGATGCACCGAAGGATACAGGACACAATTGCTGGGATTTTAATGGCTGCACTCTTTATTCAGCAAATTACAATTAAAATCAGGTGGGGGTAATCGCCTAGTGCAATGTGGGTCCAGTACCTGAACTTTAACCACAAACAGTAACCCGGGGCAGTTCCGATGTACCCTTGGTTACCACCCCAATTGCATACGTCTCCCCCTCTTAGTGGCCCCTGCCACAGGTGAGGGGGACCAAATCCTTCTGAACTTGAGTAAGGTTGAGGGTGCCTGCCGACGGGGGGCCATACTTGTCCCTACCACCCTCGCTCGACGCCCCTCCCAGGGAGACTGCCCCGCTGCTTGCCGTACCCTGCTTTCCAGTGGATGGGCCTCCCCATCTCTTTAGGAGAGGACTCTTGCTTATAACAAGTCTACCCTGTTCTAACCTATGGTACTGGACCCCTGCCAGAGTGCGACAATGATTGACAACGGCACAACAACACCCCAAAATTCTAAGGGGGCAACCAATTTGCCAAATGCCCAGCACTGTGAGGAAGGTGAAAAACAAGAACCCAGGTATTGAGGCCAGATTAGGGTTCCCAAAAAAATTCCTTCCTGGCCCTAGAACTGGCGACCGGTAATATACCCACAGTGCAGGGAAGGGAGCGTGGGTGCTGCTCGTTGAGGCTCCAGACCACAAGTGGGACCCAAGCTGTGTCTCCTAACTAAAATGTGGGCCCCGCCCATCAGGCGCGGCCTACATGACTACCCTCAGCCAATCGCGGCCGGCGGGGTCACCTAGCAACCCTGGCCGGGTCCACTGCAAGAGATGCTGCTGCGTTCTTTTTCCTGCCCCGGGGCCCTTTGCAGCCCCAAGGCAGGAAACCCCCAACTGCCCTGCCCCCTCTCCTATGCGGGTGCAGCAAGGGGCCTTCCGCTGCCCCCCCCTTTGGGAAGGACGGGGAAGGCGGAGGCAATTCTCACATACCCTTTGCATAGGGTGGCCATACCTTCCCTTTAAAAGAGGACACATGAAAAATACATGTTGCAGGGCTGCATTGATTCCAGTGCAACTTTGCACCATGTATTTTTCATAAGTGCCCTCTTTTAAAGGGGAAGTATGGCCACCCGAGCTCTGCACCTCAGTATACATTTCAGTCCCCTTTCCAGGGGGTCTGCTCTAACCCATAGTTAAAGCAAAACAGAGGAGGATTTAGTCAAGTTTAAGTTCTTCAGGCACCTTGTGACAGGTGCTGTCCTAAGTCAGGCCTATGTGGACTCTGGCCAGCACCTGATTCTTGGCTAAAAGTTTATATTTAACTGCTTGATTTCAGTGGAGCTGGGCTTTGTTCACCATGGTACGCAAAAGCCAGGCCTGCCTCAGGTAATGGAAGGGAGGAGGAACTATTTCATTAGCTGTTATGGGTGGGGAGGTGTCTGCCGAGATACACAGGACTTGAGAAACAGGTTTCAAGGAAGGGACTCGATAGTGGAGGCCCCATAGCGAACATGGTGGGACTTCCTTTAAAAAGAAATCAAGAGGGGAGTAATCCCTTTGAAGCCAGCAGTTTTTATGAGAGCTTTGTCCTTGGGAGCTGTACACTAAAGATGAGTAGAGCCGCTTCAGGCTTTGCAAAATTACTACAAACATGAAGCGGGTGGCTTTATCATAAAATTGGCACAACCATTAAAACTTCAAAGGAGACGGATGACCTGAGTTTTACCTGTCACCATGGAGAGTATTTATTATAGGGCACTTTGGTTGGTTCCTATTTTCTTTCTTTTTTTAAAAAGTTAACAGGCTAGTATTCACGTGAGGTCATGGTCATTATTGTTTTCTCCAGCGGGACAACAGATTAGATGTTAACAGTTTATTGCGCATGACCTTGGAAACTCATAAAATGAAAAGCAGGTGAGAGCACAAGAGAACCTGGCACTTTAAGAAAGGGAGGGTATGCCGAAAACCTCTTGACTTTGCCAATCCCTTATTTAGCATGCTCAGCTGTAACCTTTAAGAATTCTTTAAAAAAAGCCTCAGTGGAAGGTGGGATACCTAGTCCTCTCTATTTGGGAGGTGGATTAGGGTTACCACCTCCCTCCAGGTATTCATCCAAAAGGTGCAATGCCATAGGGCAGAGCATGACCCCACCCTTTCAAGAACACCATGGCATCATGTTGCAGGGGCACTCAGAAAGGGGGCAGGAAAGTTCCTATGAGCTGGTCCCTGGTGAAGCCCCAATTGCTCTGGATTGCCAGGGACACCCTTTGACTGACTCCAAAACATCAGGGCTTCCTTTGGAGCACAGAGATTCTGGGCTCAACCTAGAGAGATGGTGACTCTATGGGAGGAAGGTTATATAAAACTGGAGATAATCTATTCTTCTTTTTTATATTCATGGTGTTGCTACCAGTGAATATGAAAGGGGGCTGGGGGAGGAGTGCAGATTGAAGGAACCCAGCCACATTTGCCAGTTTACAGAACAAAGAATGTTCTCGGTTATCACCCAGACAGGAAAGATTGTGCAATCAGTGTGATAGAGAAGAGATTGTAACTGGGAATCACTTCCTCATCCAAGATCCAAATATGAAGAATTGTGAGGAAGTTACTTCCCCTCAAACTTTCAGGGATCTTGCGAAGCTTCGCATCTAAAACTGATAAGGCAAAATTACATAGCAATCCTGAGAGAAAGTGGAGGCTTGGCAAAGCAGTTGTTGTGCTACATAATAACCTGCAACTGGATCAAGAATAGACAGTGATGATCAGTGACCAAAGAGGTTTCCAGGTCTCAGTCAGGAAAACTAGAATCATCATGGGTAGGTGACACCTGCCCTCTACCAGTATAGCCTAGTGGATAAAGTATTAAACGTGGACCTAGGAAATCAGGATTCAAATTCCCTCTTGGCCATACATTCTCTGGGTTGTCTTGGGCAAATCCCTCCTGCTCTGTAAAATGGGAATAATAATGACCTACATCACAGGGTTCCTGTGAAGATGAACTAGATAAGGATTATAAAGCAATTTGAATACTGAAAGGGTTCTAGAAATGATAATACCATAGGGTGGTGTTTCTCAAATTAATCAGGCTGGCCCAAGGGTTTGTAAGGCCTGGGACAAGGGACTTGGGTCTTGGTGGTAGGGGGGTCGTGTCTGTGGGGTAGAGGGGGCATGGCTTACCTTTATGGGGTAGAAGCCCCTGCTATTGCCACTTCAGAAGGGCCCCAGGGAATGGGACTCTCCAGAGCAGTAGCAGAAACCTGCAGTGAGAGCTACCTGGAGCGGCCCCTCCTGAGGCTGGTGGTAGCACCTTGCTATGGGAACTCCTGGCCAATGCCATGTCCCTTCTGGAGTGTGGGGCCTAGAGCAGCTTCCCTGACTGCTCTACCCTAAGGCTGACCCTGTAAATGAGGGCATATGGGGCAGGCAGTTTCCTAGGGACATCATGAGTGGGTTCAGGGAAACAATAATAAAACCTGCTGTGCAAGTCTTTGCATCTCAGGGGCATAACCAGCAATCTACCTTCATGTTCCAGAAGTAGCTAATGGTGCCATTCTGGAAATGTCTCCAGCTCAGCTTTTGTGAGTGAGGGGAATTACACTGATAGCTGCTCAGAGGTGTGGGGCAGGGCTGTGAAGGAGCAAGGGGGAGACAGAGGCCAATCATGTCTGTCTGAATCAAATTTTACTCTGTAGTGAATGTGGCATGCTTTTTTTTTTTTACTGGTATTATGTGCACGTGAGTGGCTGGAGTGTCAGGTAGGGCTGGCATCAAGGGTGTTTTTAAATGAGATGCTACCACACATAGCCACCCCGGAGTCACTCACCCAATTGCTCATCTGAAGGCGGTTTAGGGAGATGCGCACTCCAGTGAGCCACAGAGCACCTACTCATGGTCACTCATGGCGCACTGCTGAGAAATCTGGAGTGCGCTGTGCAGGGCAAGCCAAAAAAGCATGTGGCAAACAGTGCCCACACATCCCCTGCCTGTATGAACTGGGGTGGCCACCTATGCCAACAGACTGGTCCACCACTCATGGGCACTGTGGGTGTGGGACACGGCCTTTGCAGGTCACAAGAACTGGCCGGGAGTGCTGGGAGCCCGGGTTCCCCAGCACTTATGCCGGGGCATGTCAATTTCAAAGGCCAGCCTGCTGCGCTTCCCCATCCTCCATGGTTCCTGGCAGAGGGAGTGTGAGGTGGCTGTTGCGGTAGCCACATTGGGAGCTGCTCATTACAATCCCTCCCCACACACTCCCCCTGAGTGGGTGCTCTGCAGTTGTGTTACTCAGGGGCCATGGACACCCTCCCCCCGCCAGGACTTGCTAGTTTAAAAACACCCCAAGTACAACAAACCAAATGCAGGGGGAGCACAGGCTAAAATGTTTGAGAATCACAGTCTCACGGATCTGTCCTTTCCTCATACTTTGGTAACACCTGTAGCACTTACCATGCCGGTAAAGTATCACCAAATTGTTGCAAGGAGGGTTAATGATTGGTTTCATGTGTAATAATCTGAGCATTTGAAATGTATTTTTTATTTTTAATATTATTATTATTCATTCAATTTTTAGGGTTTAGGAACCCTAGCCACACTGAGTCAGGGCTCAATGGTGCTCGGCGTTGGAGAAACACTAAACAAAAAGACTAACCCAGTCTAAAAGGGCTCGTGCTAGTTAAGTCATGAGACGACAAGAGGATACAAGAAGTAGGGAGCACACAAAAATGATCAACTGCTAGAGAAGGCACGGCACACTGGCCTCCCATCCCTTATTAAGTTTACTAAGCTGCGGAATAAGGGCCAGTATATGGCATAGAATCAGAAGCCATGGACAAGTCACTTTACAGCTTTGGTGGCAATAAGCAAAGAAGACCGTGGAGGCTACACTGCAGTTCAGATGGAAGTATTTGCTTAAATGTTTGGGGCCACTTTACCACGGACGTAGCAAGGGTGAGCAGGGGCCAGGTACCAATTATGCCCCCCCTAAAAGTAAAGGGGCAGGGTCTCCAGGTTGGGGGCGGGGCTTACCTTGATGGGGTAAGAGCTCCTCCCCTGCCCCCCCGTAGGCTGCTGCTGCTATAGAAGAAACCCAGCGAGAAAGAGTCCTGCAAGCTGCTGTGCAGGGACTGGGAGGGCTATAAGGGAAGGGAGAGGAGCGGGGGTTGTAAGCTCCTTGGCAACCATGTTGCTGCTCTGGGAGCGGGAAAGTGCTGGGAGCTACTACCACTGTCTGGGTGGGAGAGAAGGCAGCCAGAAGCCCTGTTGCAGACCACAACTCTGGGTGAAATCAAACAAGACAATAGCATGCTGGAGTCCTGGTTGGTCCGTGCAGCCCTGACTTACATGTTTAGCTTGTCCAGTCTCCTAAATGCCTGGGCTGCCCCTATGTGTATTTCATGCGCTTACGGACAGCTCCCACTGGCAGCGCAAGTGAGAGCAAGAGTGGAGAGAGGAGTAAAAAATAGTCGCTCCTCCAATGCTCTAGGATTTTCACTCGTGGCTCTATGGTGCTGGAGGACCTGTATGCATGTGACCTAATTGACGGGACGTGGATATGTGGGTGCACACTAGTTTGTATTCACCCGCATGGGAGGATCCACATTCTCCGAGATCCTGCCGTGAGTAGCGGCTGCAGGTCCCGTGGATGGTGGCCATGTGGCTGGTCGGGATGAACACCTAGTAATCAGGCAGGTAGACAGCCACCTGGTGTGGGCTATTGTGGGCTATCATCTCATTTATCAAATGAATGAGGCTGGCCTGAGAATTTGTAAGGCCTGGGGCAAGGGACTTGAGTCTCTAAGGTCACTTTTAAACGAGGCGCTGAAAAGCGCCTCCTGAGCCCCGCGTTGAGAGAGAAGCCGCGTGGGGAGTGCCTGAAAAGTGAGGCTTTCAGAACGTGCCTCTTCAAAGCCCTGCATCTCCAGCTGCCGCCGCTGCCAACAAGAGGGAGCACGTCACTTCCGGCAGCGCGGGGAGCGTGTAAACACTCCCCGCGCAGGTTTTCTCTCAATGCGGGGCTCAGGAGGCGCTTTTCAGCGCCTCGTTTAAAAGCAGCCTCAGTTTCAGGAGTGGATGTCCTGAAACTGGGCTCTTGGGTGGCCCAGACCCCACCCCGGGAGTGGTGGTAGTCCTTCCAAGGGGGCTTCTGTCCAGTCTTGGCCTCTCCACAAAGGTGGTGACACTGGTCTGACTCCAAATACCACCCACCTTCCTCTTTAGGGTGGCCATACCTCCCCTTTAAAAGAGGACGCTTATGAAAAATACATGGTGCAGGTCAGCACTAGAACCAATGTAGCCTTGCAACATATGTTTTTCATAAGTGTCCTCTTTTAAAGGGGAGATACGACCACCCTATTCCTCTGCCCAGCATAACAACAGCCCTGCCAGAGGTTTCAAAAGGGTGCTTTTAGATAAGCATCTCCCCACACATCACCCACCTATCATGCATGTTTCAGGGCTGCATAGGGCACCAATGTGGCCCTGCAACATGCATAATGGGTGGATAATGGGGAGGCACTTGTCTAAAAACATCCAAACAGGTGTTTTTAGATGGACCCAGGGGTGGCCATCCATGGGTCTGCTTCAGCTGTGGCAGGTTCAAACAAAGGTGGCCGTCACCACAGCCCACAATCTGCCCATGCGGCACTCCCTCCCCCGCACCATAGAGCTGCGGGCAGATCACCAGCCACTGTAGGTTGCTGCCTGCAGCTCTATGGCTGTTCCTGGGGCAACCCCCCAGCCAGAAGCGGAGCTGCAGTAGCCCATCTGTGAGTAGACAGACCACTGCTTCTCCCCCGGTTGGTGCTCTGGGTGGTGCACTCCGCTTGCGGTGCTCTGGGATGTTCCTGAGCTGGCCCGGAGCAAGTGGTGCTTTCTATGCTCCTGCTCTGCTTCACCTCAGGGTGACCCACCTTTACACGGATGGGCCACTCAGGGGTGGGGCAGAGCAGGAGCAGAGCAGCTGTCTGTCTAAAAACACCCAAAGTGAGTGACGCCGGCATTTCATCTCCACCCACTTTCAAAACTTTCCTCCTGTCAGGGTCCTTTGCAAGCAGCCTGAGTGCCACTAGGAAATTTTCAGAGTAAAGAGCCTCCTGAAAGTCCTGAGTCTGGCCTCAACTGAGCCCCCTTGTTCCATAGTAGCTATGCTGTCAGGGGCGTAGCTACCATTGGACAAACAGGGACATTTGTCCCAGGGCCCATACTGGCTGGAGGCCCAATATCCAAGGTAGCTAAGCCACCCTTCTCCCCACTTTTTCTGTTTAAATTGCCACCTGAGATGGCTGGGGCCCTTCCGGCTGCTATGTGGGTCTCCACCTCGCCCACGGTTGTAACATTGTGTCTGACACAATGTTGTAACCACGGGCAGGGAGGGAAGGGCCCCATGCAGCAGTCTATGTCAGGCCAGGTCACACTCATAAGCCTCGCGGCTCGGCTTGCCCCCTCCCCCCCAATGGCACCGCGTCGTGGAGGAGGACTCCTGCCTACCAGTCTGGACCTGGTCCAGGCAGGGCTGGCTCAAGGGAGGCCCAGCCCAAGCAGGAAGGTGCCCAGTGGCATGAGTCGAGCTACCGCCGGACACCTTCCTGCTCCAGTGCTCCCTGCATCGAGCCGGCCGTGCTTGGCCCCAGTGTGTGGGCTGTGAGCTGCAAGGACAGAGTGCACTGTGGGACCAGCTTGCCACTGGTCCAGAAGACAGATGGGCCCAGGAGCAGGCCACCAGTAGCACGCCACAGACTCTGCAGAGAATAAGTCCCAAGCACTAGCAGCCCAGTGCCTCAGGCCGGCTGAGCTGGGAGGCACCCCTAGGCTGACGGCTTCACCACCGGTAGGAAAAAAGAGGGGGGGGGGGCACGGACATTTCTTGTCCCTGGGCCCATCCCAAGTTAGCTATGTCCCTGTATGCTGTGACTTAGCTCCATTGTAGCTGGCATCATCTGGACAAGACACTTGTATAATTGTAGTTTTTCCACTTGTCCCAAGAGCCTTAGGAGCAGCAGAAATGATCCTGCTGCCCCTCCAGAGGCACTTCCATATCCTCACAACCACCACCAGAAGCTGCACAGCATGGGGCCTCTGACGTAGGCTCCTGCTGCTGGTGCCTAAGGCAGTTGCATGGGTGTAAAGTCAAAGACAAAACTGGCTGCAGTTTGCTGACAAAAAGTCAACAAAGTACCTACTAGCAAAGCCAGGAAGTAATGAACCACAAAGTAAATGGAGTTCCAATGAATATTAAAGCAATGAACTTCACAACTACAGCTTGTACACAATCAGATATTTGTTTGTGAAAATAAATCCATGAATTTGCCTAGCAAGTTTAGGGCTGCAAATTTGTCTCGCCTCTCAATAAGCCAAACCCCTTCACTAGAGGTGCCCTAGCCAGTTAGAGCTACATGCAAGTGTTGGTATCTCCTGTAGAATGCTCATCTCTGAGTTTCTTCTTGTGGCGTCATGGTTTCCAGTCTGATCTGTATGAGTCAGGGATCTCTAAAGATGAGTTTTAATTATTTTCAGATGTGCATGCTGCTAAAAAAAACTGGATTAAGGATTTGACTTTGGTCACGGATGACTCCTGCAAGGACTCACTCTGTTTGCAACAACTAGTTTCTTTCTAGGTTGTTTCTTTTATCAATTTTATGCTGACACCCACTTACCTGTCTCCCTAGGGCAGAACTTGCTTCCCTGTTTTCTTTGCTAAGCTCCTTTTAGTTTAAGGTTGCATGTCTCAAAGGCAGACAGAATTAGGTTCTGATTCTTCACCTTTTTTTGCACAGGTAAATGCTTTAAACTCAAGAAGGACTCGCACATCTAAACGTGTTTACAAGACAGGGGTGGGGTCAAAACTCATGGTTCCTTCTTCTACTTGTACAACCTGGAGGAAAGGAAGGAGCATTGGACACTCTTTCATTTGACGCTCTGCCAAATGTAGAGCCTGGATGGGCTCAAAAATCAAGTCCGACTGCAGCCTGACTACATGGTGACCGGCCCCAACCCATTCCTGACAGCTGGGATCTTCAGCTCCCAGGCCCAATGAAACGGGGGGGAGGGGGGACCGTCCACAGGGGGGACCTGGGGACCCACCCCTAGAACGTGTGACATCATGGCGTCGTATCAAGAAAGGGTAGGGTGGCCATACCTCTCCTTTAAAAGAGGACACTTATGGAAAATACATGGTGCAGGGCTGCATTGGTTCCAGTGCAGTCCTGCACCATGTATTTTTCGTAAGTGTCCTCTTTTAAAGGGGAGGTATGGCCACCCTAAGAAAGGGGCAGGGTTAAGGTGTTGCTCCACCCTTTAACTGACATGGTGTCTGTGGCCCTAACCCCACAGACTGCTCCACAGTGCAGGGTCTCTTTCCCAAGGGGAGCTCAACTCAGCCCGAGTCCAAGGGCTCGGTCTGGTATTAAAGGTACTAGCTGGCCCTAAAACCCGTGCTTACATGAGCAATGGCTGCTGCAATTGTAAGTCAATACAAGTCATCTTTATGCCCTGCTCCTGGAAACATTTGTGTACATAATGTTACATTTTGTATATAGACCCTGCCCTACCCCTTGGGGCTCAGAGCAGCTTATAAGAGAAAAAATATATATAATCATTAACCAAAAATCAGTTAAAAAACCTATAGAAAGAATCCCATTCCTCTTCATGTTCAACCATCCCATCCCGCCTACTCTTGTGCCTAGGGTTGCCATTGCTCACAGTTTCACCCTGAGAGTCCCATTTTGATCTATGGGAGTTTCAGAGTCAAACTATGGGTGAAAACAGACGTAACGCTAACTCCACTTTAACACTGCTTTAACATTTCTTATGCATGTTGCAGGGCTGTATTGGTGCCCTATGCAGTCCTGCAACATGCATAAGAAATGTTAAAGTAGTGCTAAAGTGGAGTTAGTGTCATGTCTGTTTTCACCCAATTAGAGGTGACAACCCTACTCACACCTCCATCTTTCATATGAGGAATCCCCTCACCAAGCTGGTGCCCCCCAACTCTCACAGAGGAGCCCTGGCTCACCCCCACATCGTCTCACCTTACTCCCACTCACTTGTGAGCAGGGACTAGCAGTTAAGTGTATAAAGTTAATAGCCAAATCATTTCTTACCTCCCCACCACCCCCACCCCAATATTTGCTTTACCTTAGTCCTGTGTCTGCATTACTATTACCTATTGTTTCTAGGGCCACTTTCAGAAATCCAGCTCTGCATCTCTGCGGGTGTTTGCTGGCAAAGCCGCGGGGGGTGGCTTTCAGACCGGCTAATTCCTGCTCATATCCTGGCTTGCGCATTCCCCCCCGCAGCCAGAATATGCACAGGGGAAGGTGTGAAAGTGGCCTAGGTCTCTTGCTCCACTGGTTTTTTACAGCATTGTTTTAAACATCTAACATGCTTTTTTCCATCTACAGCCCTCTCCCAAATTATTTCTTTCCTATCCACCCTCACCCAAGTCACACTGCTACCTATCTATCCTGTATTTGTTCACTCTATAGTTACATGCCTGAGGAAGGGCTCTTGTAGTTCAAAAGCTTGCACAAACTCACCAACTACGGTTGGTTCAATAAAAGGTATCACTTGAACTACTTTTTCTTCATCTCTTACATACCCTCCAGCAGTACTTATTTGGCTGGTGCAGTAACGGCTTTATTATATTGTACCGCTACTGGGCTCCCTGCAATGTAAGGTTTGTACCAGGTTCAGCAGAGGGGGGGATTGTTAACACCTCATTAACCCAGCAGGAGAAAGAGCTCTGATTCCCTTGCCGGGAGGGGATGGAGTGCCTTTTCTCACTTTAATGAGTTTGGAATAAGCACTACTATCAAAGAACAAAGAAAGGTAACACCCAGGCAGGATGGAGCTGTGTGCCTGGGATCAAGATAAAAACTAAAAAAAAAAAAAAAGTTAGGAGGGGCACGAGTGTGTTTGTGAGGGATGATTTAGTGTGCTGGAAGGGACTGTCACCATTTCCATCTGTGATTCTCTGCAAGTCTTTAAAACTGAAATTTTACAGCCAAAGTCAATGCACACATTTGAGAATTTGGTCTTTTAATAGGTTGAGTTTCAACTTGAACCATCAGTCCTGCACTTACAAACTTGTGTAGACAGAGCCTCTCATACAGACATCCTTCCCCCGCTCAGCCCAGTAGTTAGTCAGTGGGCTATTACAAATTTTCATAAATACATGCAAATATATGCAAATTAGGGCTGGCATGCAGTGTACCTATTTTTCTCCCTCAAATGTTGGAGGGTATGCTCTTACGTTTGGGACCAACACAGCAACCACACTCTCTCTCTATAAATCAATGCTAACAAGACAGCTTTAGTTTACATAGTGCCCAGTTTTTAAAAGAACAATGAGCAGGCTTTGGAAAGTGCCGATGGGGTTGACTATAGCCTGTGACTACACCTGAGTTACATTACATTTGCAAACACTCACACACATCACACAAAAGTAGTCCCATTCAATCAGCCCATTTATATGGGAGAAGCAAGAGCAGGCATGGTGCTTTATTGAAATGGAGTATTCAGCCCTTATTCTCTTTGTATTTCTTGGGACAGGAATGGAATAATGTTTTGTGGTTGTTTTGATTCATGAATGTGCTTGTTCCCCAAATCCCCCCCTCCCTTACTGTATGGGAGGTTTATTTGGAACAAAGTGTTTTGAAAATGGATGAAGCATGCTAGAAGTACAGTTGAAAGTTCCCCTCAATACATCAAGAAACTAGTCTCGTAGGTTTGATAAGCACGTTTACATGGTGATTTAGTTTGCAAAGGAAGTGTGAAATCCCATCAAATAAGAATCTATTGACAGCACACTGTAGAATCACTGCTTAACTATTAGACAAAAAGCAACCAGAGCACTTGAAGCTGGAAACTTAATTTTAGCTGGTTCTTATCTGAGCTAGTTCCCACTCTTAGTAGATAAAGAATAACTAATAACGATTTAAGCATTTCTTCAAACCTAGCAACCTGTTGAACAGCTTCTTAATGTGCCTATCAATCACTTGGAGATAAGAGTAGTTTGCACTCACAATAGCTAGCTGAAAAAATAAATAGAAGTTACTATAACCAGTTCAATTTACAATGGCATCTTTGAGGTCAGAGTGGAAATAATCAAACAGCAAGCATGAATAGGCTGTAATTTTTCTGATTAACAAATGTTTTTCTTGTCATGTGATCTTGAGTGCTGCTCTTAGTGTCTTAAAGGACTAAAATCAATTTTTGAATGTATGTATTTACTCTGCAGGGTTAAACACATACTCTCTCACACACAGTTCTACTCTCTCACTTTACCTTTTGAAGCCATTCAGACACAAACGTGGGATATTTTCTTTTGATATCCTTTGTAGTGAGGTCTTTGGAGCACACATATTCACAAAACCTCCAATAAGAACTAGGAGAAACCTGAAACATTGCTATAGAAATATAGGAACAATGAAAAACACCCTTAGTTTAATAATATATTTCTGCTGAAACTAAAAACACAATGTCAAAAAGTAACCTATTAATTTCCAATGTGAATTGCTACAAGACAGTGTCTAAGCCTGATCCTCCAGATGGTAGTTTTAGGGTGAGCACTAAAGCATAGACATGAGTCCCATTGAAATGTGTGAGACTTGTGCCTGTGCAAAGTGTATCTGCCCAGAGACTTGCTGCCTGTGTGTGTGAATTTGATGAGACCTGGCCCATTTACTGTGGCCGTGTACACTACAGCTTACATGACCTGTACTGCATGCAGATGTCCAAATGTACAATGCTTCATTTATTGTCCAAAAATGCAATATAATTTCATATATTTCACGGGTAGTTAGTGCAAAGATTTAAGGAAAAACATTTGCATTGTTAAAGTGTGTGTGTGCGTGTAAAACTTACGAATGTATGCATCTTAGGGTGTTTTTAGACAAGCACCTCCCCACCAATCACCCGCCCAACATGCATGTTGTAGGACTGCATAGGGCTCCAATGCAGCCCTGCAACATGCATGATGGGTGGGTGGTCAGTGAGTAATAGGTGGGGAGGTGCTTGTCTAACAACACCCTAAGAAATGTGCTGTATCTTTAAAAAGATATGATTGGCACAGAATTACCAATGAATGCCAACCTGTTGGCCATGTAAATATTTGCAGAGTTACACTATCAATTAAACGTTTCCTCCAAGCCTGACCTTTAGAGAACAATTACAAGGCCCAGCAAATCTCCAGGATCTTGAATAGTTTCTCATTTCAAATCTAACCCCCTCTACAAGAACACAGCAGTGGGATAAAATTCCACAATTACATAACTAGTTTAGTCATAAAGCACCTTGCTTTGCTTCTTAAGTAGGCAGCCTCCAGTTGAAGCATTTATGAATAGGGTTGCCATCTCTCTTGATTTCACCCAGAAACTCTGAATTTTGAACCAAGCTCCAGGGAAATACCCAATTTCTCCTGGCCATCCCAGTACACCCCTGGGAGCCCAGAGAACTGGGGTTTCGTGTGTGTGTGTCGCCATGTCAGAAAGGGCGGGGGGAAGACTGAGGCCACTTTTAGATGAGACAAATTTGCGCATGATTGGTGGAAAATGCGCATGTTTTAATGCTCGTTTAAACACCTAAACTGTTTTAAATGCGCATTTGCCATGATCGTGTAAAAGCCCAAACAGTTTTGAATGTGTTTTTTAAATAATGCGCATTTTTTAAAACCGGTTTTGGCATCCCCCGATCATCAAAGGGGCTCAAAACCAGTTTTAAAAAATGTGCATTATTTAAAAAACACATTCAAAATGGTTTTGGCTTTTACATGATCATGGCAAATGCGCATTTAAAACAGTTTAAGTGTTTAAATGAGCATTAAAACATGCACATTTTCCACCAATCATGCGCAAATTTGTCTCATCTAAAAGCGGCCTGAGTGCCAGATCCAGGGAAGTTGAGACCCTGTTAAAAATGGTAGCGGGGGCTGTCCTTACAGGAACTGTGTACAACAACCCCAGTTGTAGGCAACATCTAATCGGTCACCGTTTTTGGGTGGACTGATCAGGGGTGTGCTGTGTGCTGCCCTGATATCGGTCCCCCTGGAAATGGGGACAGGTTGGAGTGTTCCATATAGCTGGGAAGAGGCTTCCCTGCGACCCTCCCATCTTAAATAATTTACTGTCAGGTTTCAGCTCAGCAGAGTGCAGCATGGCTGGGAATACAGAGAGTAAGCTCAGCTCTATGAAGAATGCAGGGGGAGACAGGGAGCAGTGAGTAGCCACTGGACCAGAGGTCAACAGCCTCACAGTAAGTACTTTCCCCCACTCTCTCTACAGTTTCTCATTTTTTCAACAAGAATCCAGCCTGTTTCTCAGTTCATTCTCATTTCCTAGAACGAACTGAGAAATGTGATTCTTGCCAAAAAAAGAAAAAAATACCAAGAACAACTTTAAGCCCTACTCTCAACTTTGCGAGATTAGTGACAGTGATTGTCAGTGAGACTTAGAAATCGCATCTCTCACAATAAATTCGTGAGAGCTGGCAGTTCTGTTATTCATGGGCCGCATTTGCTGAGGACCTTCTCTCGAGTCTCTGTGTACCCTCCACAGACCAAGTCTCACCATATTTGAAGCTCTGTGGATCCGTATTGTCGTCTCCTACTAGGACGTCATCGACCAAGGTGTTGGTTGACCAAGAACTGGATAGGGTTCATATGACCCTGCTAGTTCTACTGGATCTATCAGCGGGTTTTGATACTGTGAACCACAAGATGTTGGCGCCCCACCTGCGGGACCTGGCTGGGGTGGACAGAACCATTTTACAATGGTTCTATTACCTCATAGGTAGATCTCAGTGGGTGGTACTAGGGGACTGTACTTCATCCCCTGGGGCTCTCTTGTGTGGGATCCCACAGTGTTCTGTTCTGTCCCTTCTCTTGTTCAATGTGTATATGAAGACACTTGGGGAGGTTGTGCGCAGCTGGGGAGTTCATTGTCACCAATATGCAGACAAGACCCAGCTGTATTTATCTTTTTCAGCCGACCCAGGCCCTGCTGTCTCCTTGCTGTCCTGGTGTTTGCCCACTGTGGGGAATTGGATAAGGTCGAGCTGATTGAAGCTCAATCCCGATAAGACAAGGTGATGCTGGTGGGTGGGTTCGGTGATCTGTGGGAGGGGAACACTCCCATTATCAGGGGTGTTTGCCCTCCATTGGTTCCATCTGTGCAGAGCCTTGGTGTGGTCCTGGATTCACGGCTGCGCTTGGATTCCCAGGTGTTGGCCGTGGCCAGGGGTTCCTTTAGCCAATTACATCTGGTGAGAAGGCTCTGCCCATATGTCTCAGACTCAGACCTCACCACCATCATCCATGTATTCATCACCTTGAGGCTGGATTATTGCAATGTGCTCTATGTGGGGCTGCACTTGGTGATGGTTCAGAAGTTGCAGTTGATGCAAAATCCTGTGGCCCATCTGCTCACTGGGATGGGCCACAGGGAGCACATCATGCCAGTGCTCTAGGCTCTGCATTAGCTGCCTATTGTCTTCCGGACCCGATTCAAGGTGCTGGTTTTAACCTTTAAAGCCCTAAATGGTCTGAGCCCTGCTTGCCTGAAGGATCACCTCACCCCCTGGGTGGCCCCTGCGGTCATCCGGGAGTGCCTTCCTGCAGGTGCCGCGTTATTGGCGGGTCTGAATAGACAGGTGGGTGTTCTCGGCATCTTCACCATCACTTCGGAATGCCCTCCCGGCAGAGATCCACCTCAGCCCGGATCTCCTTGCCTTCCGACGAAGCTGTAAGATCTGGCTCTTTTGTCAGGCATTTAAGAACATAAGAAGTGCCATACTGGGTCAGACCAATGGTCCATCTAGCCCAGCATCCTGTCTCCGACATTCCCTGTTGTTTGGAGAAGCACCCAACAGGTCACAATGGGGGATCCATTCCCTGTTGTTTTCCCTGAGCTCCCATCACGTTCCCTTATCCTGTCTGGCTAATAGCTGCTAATGGACCTGTCTTCCAGAAACTTGTCCAAACCTCTTTTAAACTCGGCTATAGTACTGGCCCTTACCACAGCCTCTGGCAGTAGATTCCACAACCCAATTATATGCTGAGTGAAAAAATATTTTCTTTTATTTGTTTTAACCTTGCCACCCATGGGTTTCATGGAGTGTCCCCTAGTTCTAGTACTAGCAGAGAGGGTAAATAACTGTTCCTTGTTTATTAGTTCCACCCCACTCATGCTTTTATAGACCTCTATCATATCTCCTGACGGGGGGAGGGGGAGGGTGGGATGGGCTAGGGGGGTTAGGTGGAGGGGTGTTTTTGTACAGACCACTGAATTTTATGTTTGTTTTTATGGTTTTATATTTGTATATTTATACTTCTACTAATAATGTATTTTTAATTTGTAAGCCACCCCAAGTTGCCTTTGAGTGAGAGGGGCGGGGTAAAAATAATTATAATTCCAAAGGGCGCTGCCAAAGGGAGAAGAGCTGTTGGCTGGCCATTAGCGGACGGAGTCGGTGGAGGCGGCGAACATCACAACCGCAAGACCCATCCCTCTCCCCCTCTGTAATTGACCCACCGAGATGCCTGTCCTTCTCTCTCACCCCCTCCCTCCCCATACCCAGGGGCGTAGCTGCCATTGGACAAACAGGGACATTTGTCCCAGGGCCCATACTGGCTGGGGGCCCAATATCCAAGGTAGCTAAGCCACCCTTCGCCCCCCTTTTTTCTGTTTAAATTGCCACCTGAGCTGGCTGGGGGCCCTTCCAGCTGCTATGTGGGCCCCCACCCTGCCTGTGGTTGCAACATTGTGTTTGACATAATGTTATAACTACGGGCAGGAAGGGGGAGGGAGGGGCCTCATGCCGCAGTCTGCATCAGGCCAGATCACACTCACAAGCCTCGGGGCTCGGCTCACCACCATGGAGCTGCGTCACGGAGGAGGAGTCTTCCCCACCAGTCTGGACCCGGTCTGGGCAGAGCTGGATCAAGGGAGGCCCAGCGCAAGTGGGAAGGTGCCCGGCAGTGTGAGTGGAGCCGCCGGCGGACACCTTCCTGCTCCGGTGCTCCCCGCATCAAGCTGGTCCAGTCTGTCCCATCCCACCTGACCAGACCCCGGCCTCCAGGGCTGGTCGTTTGGACCGGGGCAGCAATGACACTGTTGCTGCTGGTGGCACTCGGCCCCAATATGCGGGCAGCAAGCCACGAGGGACAGAGCGCACCATGGGACCAGCTCACCACTGGCTCAGAAGACAGATGGTCCCAGCAGCAGGCCACCAGCAGCACGCCACAGACTTTGCAGAGAGGAAGTAAGTCCTGAGCACCAGCAGTCCAGCACCCTAGGCCAGCCAAACTGGGAGGCGCCCCTAGGCCAGCTGGCAGGTTCACCACCGGCAGGAAAAAAGAGGGGGACCCACAGACATTTCTTGTCTCTGGGTCCATCCCAAACTAGCTATGCTTCTGCCCATACCCTCTCACCTGCTCCTTCCGCTACTTCTTTCCCCCCTTCTCCTGCCTCCCACTAAGCCTATCATCTCCCTCCACCGTCCCCGCACCTCCCTCTCCTCCTGCCCATCACTTCTTGCCCCCTGCCCCTCTGCCTCAGTGCCGGTCTCCCGCCGATCCCATCACCCCCTTCCTCTAATCTTATCCCCATTCCCTGTCTCCTCCTTGATCAACTCCCATTCTCCTGTTCCCTCTGGAACTGTTGCTCCTCTGCTAATAAAGCCCCCTATATCCATGATCTTTTCTTCTCTCACTCCCTTCACCTTCTCGCCCTTACTGAAACCTGGATCTCCCCCACTGACTCTGTCACCCCTGCCACCCTCTCCTACTGAGGTCTCTCCTTCTCCCACCAGCCCCGCTCCGAAGGCTGGGGTAGGGTGGGGTGGCGTAGGCCTCCTCCTCGCCTCTTCCTGACAATTTCAACCCTTCCCCCCTCTCTCACCTTCCCTTCCTTTGAGGCTCACTCTGTCCACCTCTCCACCCCTCTCCACCTCCGTGTTGCTGTCATCTACCCACCCCCAACCCCCCTGGCTCCCTCTCCTCCTTTCCCTCTGAGTTCGAGTCCTAGCTCACCTTATTCCTCTCTGACAACATCCCAACACTCATCCTTGGTGACTTCAATATCCATGTTGATGTTCCCTCCCAGCCTTACATTGCCCGCTTCCTCTCCTTAGCCTCCTCCTTTAATCTCCACCTCTGGACTAGCTCCCACACCCACACTCTCTTGATCTCGTGTTCTCTAGGAACTGCTCTATCTCCAATCTCTCCTTCAAACCCCATCCCATCTCTGACCATTTCCTTGCCTCCTTCAACCTCTCCCACTACTCCCCCTCCTCTTCGACATCTCCCCGTCCCTTCCGTGATCTGCAGGCCATTGTGCCCCAGGGCTTTGCCTCCTCCCTCTCTCCTCTTCTCCTCTCAGTCCTCTCCTCCTCCTCCCCTGATTCTGCCATCTCCGCCTTCAACTCCTCTCTTACCTCCACCCTTGACTCCCTTGCCCTCCTCTCCTCCCACCCAGCTCACTCCTGTAACCCTTAGTTCACCCCCACCATTCGACATATCTGCTTCTGCACCCGGGCTGCTGAACGCCTCTGGCATAAATCCCACTACCACGCCGACTTCCTCCACTTCAGATTCTGCCTCTCATTGCTCAACTCTGCTATCTCCCTTGCTAGGCAGCAGTACTATGCCTCCCACATTGAGTCCTGCTCCCGGGACCCTCGCCACCTCTTTTCCACCTTTGACTCCCTTCTCAACCCCCCCTGTCCTCCTCCTCCCTCTTCTCTCTCTGCTCAGGATCTTGCTCTCTTCTTCAATTCTAAGATTGACAAGATCCGTCTGGATATAGCCTCCAAGTCCTCTCCCCCTACTAGTCCCCCCCACTCCCTCCTCCCCCCACCTCTCTCCTGTCCTTCCCTCCCACCTCCCTTGAGGAAATCTCCTCCCTGCCCTCCAACCCCTCCACTTGCTCCCTGGACCCCATTCCTTCCTGCCTCCTGACCTCCATTGCCTCCACCGTTGCCCCTCCCCTCCTGCACATCATCAACCCCTCCCTCTTTACTGGCTCTGTCCTGTCC
>QEPC01000531.1:1191589-1225063 GCA_003113815.1 Sphenodon punctatus
ACAAGAATGGGAAGGGGGTAAGAGACATTGCTCCACCAGCTTCCTGTGGCCACACCAAGGCTTAAATACTTCCTGTGGCCAACCAGGAAGCTGGGAGGCAGGGCTAAGGCAACTGGCTACAGCTGGGAGGGGGCATGACACACAGGGAGCAAGCACACAAGGGAAACAGAGGGAGGACAATCCAACACCCTCACAAGCCCACCAGGTGGCGCAGAGCACTGGACAGCCTCTCCAGAACCCCAGGGGCCATGGGTTCAAGACCCAGCCCTGACAAGACCCTACATATCTGAAACACCGCCTGTCCTTTCATGCCTCACCACAGCCCCTGCAATGTCCAGGAGCGTCTCCCTGCAAATACCATCTGTTAGTCTTGTTCATACAACAGGGTTCACAGGGAGGCATTCTCATTACTGTCCTGGTACTGTGGAACTCCTTTTCCCCAGAGGTTCATTTGAGACTGAACCTGAGCATCTTCCAGAGGCAGTGTAAGACTTTTTTGTTTGAAAAGACATTTGGTAGGTGGGGATAGGAAATTGGTGGGTGGGTTTGGGGGCAGGGGTGTGAGGTGGGGATTGGGTGGGTTTTGTGGGGTTCTTTGTGGGGTTGTTTATATTTTAATGTTTTTATCTTTTATATGTTTTTAATATATTTATATGTGTTTGTGACTGTGTGGCACCACAAAATGGCGACAACGCCGAGAAGGCCATAAAATGACGCCAGAGGAATAAAGACTAAGAAAAAGGGTACTGGCCCTTTAAGCCGGTCCCAAGGCTTAACCCATCGGACTATATAAAGGCCCTGTCTCACTGAGAGGAGGGCAGTCTGGAGGGGGAGAGCTGAAGAAAGCACATCTTCTGGAGGGCCAGTTGTCCAAGAACTTATAGCCCAGAAGGTGGGAGCAAGAGTCCCATAAAGGATTCACTAGACCCTGAGGCTCTGAAGGAGTAGTAGGCCGCATATGTGGAAGAACCTGCAGATAAGGTGGGATCAACCCATATTTGCTTTGGACTATTTATGTTCTGTTTATAAGGGATCCACCTTTGTTTTGGGAGAAACCCTTAAAGGTGGGTAAAGACTGGCTGTAGGGACAAGTGTGGAAGCCATACCCTAAATTTAGGCACCCCTTGTTTGGGGAAACCCAACAGAGCACTGCAGGGTGCCCCATCATCTCTCCAGGACTCTGAGTTAATTCCCCAGAAGACCCAGACAAGGGGAGCCCTGTGACAGTGTTATGTTTTCATTTTTTATTTTATAAGCCACCCTGAGCCTTTTGAGGTAAGGGCAGGACAAAAATTTAAATAAACACTCACTGCAGATCTGCCTCAAGCATACAGTCCTCTGGGGAGTTGGCTACCATCCTGTCACAGTGACATCTGTTTTCTGGGCCCTCTCTCTGGACTCTCACTATGACTGCAGTTCAGGACTCAGACTTAGCAGGGCCTGAGGTGAGAGTGAACAGTGCAGGAAGTGCGTCCCTGGAGCCCCAGGAGAGCTGCCATCACAATTCTTGAGAGGCCATGGAAACACCACTGCTGCTGCTCTTGAGAAATGCTGGACCGGGGGTGTAGGCCCTGGCTGTGCCTGCCCAAGGCTACCCTAGCTATGCCATAGTTCATTACAATACTTTCAAATGTCCATAATCCTGCTACATATCAGCAGTGTAGCCTGCTATTTTTTTATTTTTAAAAACAAAACAAATTAATTAAACCTCTATTTTATGGATTTCATCTCCCAAACCAAGGAGCTTCCTTGATTCTGCCCAAATCATTTAGCTCCAAAGAGACTGTGAAATTTGGTTCAGCGCAAAGTTAGCATAATCCTCCCTCCCTCAAAACTAAAGAAAAACTGAAGATCGCATGCTCAAGCCTGAAGAGTTCAGCTCAAACCTGAAGAATTGTGAACCCTACTAATAGGTGAGCTAGGTAGTGAAACCCTTACGGCAAACAGCAAATGCTTGTGAGCGACAGCTCATTTATGCATGCAAGTGTTTATAATGTGCTCATGAGTGTTTTCACAAGTGAAGTCTTAAGTGTGTGCTTAAAGCAGGTGGGTTGAGCTTCTGATTTCACAGAGACTATGCATATGAGAAAAGCACATACCTAAGTGTTGCCAGGACTGGTTCTGGCCATCTACACAATATAGACTCAAATCCCCAAAGCGCCTCACTTCAATGGGGCTTGCATTGGTGGAGCGCCTTGAGTGTTATACAACTAATCACCCAGGCCATAATCATTAACTCGGGATGTTAAGAAATGTGATGTTGGCCCACCTTGGCCCACGAGCCACCGGCACATTTGTTAGTGCCCAGCCAGATGTTCGCCTGGGATTGCTCCCAGGTGTGTTGGCAGCAAGTCCGGACTGTAATACTGGGATACTGACATGATTACAGTATCCTGTAAGTATCTGGGATACTTGGTACTTGGATATCTAGTATTAATACTTAAGGTATTAATATTATATAAGGATACTCTGAATACTGACCAGACCTACATGCGTTATAGTGGACTATAACATTTGTTATGGCCTGCCATGCCCCGACAGGATTGGGTCCACCATGGCATCTGTCACTGGCCTCCATGGCTTCCCATCATGGTGGGGGGTGGGGCACTGGGGCCAGGTGGCCACATGTTTTGTGCATTGGACACAAAAGCTCGGAACGAAGATCAGCATACAGGTGGCATTTGAAAAAAAACACGTTCAAGGGTTTCCAGTTTTAAATAAACATTTACAAAATCTCAAGTCATACGGAATCTGGACTTGCCTAGCTTTCAGAGCAGCAGATGGCAAAATACAAAATCTGGCAGATGTGAATGCCACACGGTGGGATAATAAATTGGTTTGCATACACACTTAGACTGTACACCAGCCTCCAGATTATCGCCCTGCTTGGCTGCAACGCTGATGTTAAGGTAGCACCATCAGGAACCAGGTCAACGAAGGTGTGCCACCTCTGAGAAGAGTAAACCAGAGCCTAGGGTCTGGCCTGTAGATCTTTGGGGGAAAAAGGTGTGACAGGCTGGTGTCCCAGAGCTATTACTGGTCCCTGCCTGGTCATGTGACAACGGGTGTGATGTCGCATCACAGTGACCAGGGGCCTTAGGGCTATGAGCCAGGGCAACCAGTACGGAGGGGGCCAGAGAGCAGTGGGGGCTGGGTGGGAGGGAATAGACAAATGAGGGCCAAGGGGGGAGGAAATAGGCTGGGGGGGCAGGGAAGGGGGGCCATAAAGAACACCTGTGCCTTGCATGTATGGATGCCTTGGGTGTGCATCTTTCCTCTCTTGTTGTGATCACAATTGTCTGTGAACAGAGAGATTGCAATTTCTAGGACTTTGTTTTTCAAAATTATTCAACCAATTTCTCTGTGTGTGAACATAACTCAGCCCATCAATGGTTCCTAAAGGGCTAGATAAATAGCAGTTAAGATTTAACTGGTTGAGAATAAGGCCCAGAATTTTAAATTAAGTAGGCCCAGTGTTCTACCAGTGCATGCCCCATTTACTTCAGTGTGGCTTCTATACTAATAAGAAATATTGTCAACGCACCCCAAAGAGACGCGGAGACATAAGTTGGTTATAAAACACAGCATGGCGCTGCACTCTTTATTCAACATATGAACTGTAAAGCCGGTGGGGGATTGCACTAGCAATCTTGGGTCCAGCATGCTAGCTAAAAACGATCGTTATTAACTTTGAACTGAGTACTGTCTCGGAAGCACCTTCCGTTTGGCAGTACGATAAACTCTAACCATCCCCTCCTTTGACTGCCTCCAGGTGAATGGCCAAAGGGGGGCGTGCCCACTGTGGGCGTGAATAAGTCGGTAAGTGCCCTGCAGGATATGAAGGCTGTGCACACTCCTACTCACCCTGCGAAGCACCCCTCCCAGGGTTATGACCCCTGTGCATGCTACACCCTGCATTACACAAGGTATCACGTTCCCATCTCTTATGGAGATGACTCTTTTAACTATCTTATACCTATTTATGCTAACCTAGCTTGCTGGACCCCTGCCACAAAGGGGTAGTCAGAATGAACTGCCCTGCCCCCACCGCTCTCATTTTGCAACAATCCTTCCAAATGCCCAGCCAAGGCAACCAAATATACCCGATTTCCTTCGTCTGATAGATGTACCCCATCTCCCCTATACAGTGTCGTGGTGGTGTGTACTATCCCAGAGTGGTTGATTACGGTGCCACCCACACGATGAACCCATTTGGTTATTTCCCTATTGACGCCTTTTTTGACCCTATCTACTCTGCCTGGGTTGCGAGCTCCTCCCCACCTTATTCTGGGTATCCAATTTGTCCATACCAGTTTGACCCCTTACCATTCCTTCGCTGTTAACAAATCTGTCTTAATCCGAATTATTAATCTGACCCCTTTTGTTGTAGTGATATTGTTTCCCCCTAAATGGATGATTAATATATCTGGGCCACCTCCTTCTCCCCATCTTTTTAACCTTGGCAGTAACTGAGGCCAATGCATACCACTCTGGCCCAACCATCTAATTATTGCCAGCCCTCCTAAGCCTAACTGGGTACCCCACTCGGTTAAAGCGGCAGCTTGGCTCGCCCATCGGATGATGCTGTGACCCACAATCCAGACTTTCCGTCTCGTCTTGGCTTGGGTTCCTGGTCCTATTAAAAAACACACTTGTTAGCAAGGGTACTGTCTGATGTATCTCTTGTAAGCCGCTGATCTCCATCTCCCTACTGACTTGATGGCCTCTTCAGGTAATCCTGCTGCCGCAGCTGTTGTAACTACCCCCATCCTGAAGGAATGGGAACCAAAATCCTTAGGGGGAAAGCCAGCCTTGCTGAGGGCAGACCTGAACATTGCTGTAAATTGGTGGTTGGTGAGGGGAGCCCCAGTCCGATGAATAAACAGTGCCCTGGGGTCAAGGAAGCGCCCCATATGCAGGACCTGGCATATTGCAGTTTTCCTGTACCTGTATAGCCAGACCATCAGCCTCTTCCTATGCTGGTCAGTCTTTGACCGGCGGAACCGGATCGCTACCCTGTCGATCCAGCACGTAATATCCATGCTCTGGAGGGGGGTGTCTGACCTGTCTCGTGCGTTGGCAGCAACTACTTCACTAATGCGGAAACCCCCAAAGAATGTGACTGCAAATGCAGTAGTGAAAAGCTGCAATTCGTACCCATCGTAGCATATCTGGGGCAGGGCCCCAATCACCTGTAACAATCTAGGCATCTTGAGCGGCGCCCTCGTTCTGGGGAGTGGGGGGGAGCTTTCTAACATGTGTTTCATGTAGAATCCCCCATCTGGAGACGGGAAACCCATGAGAGGGTTGGCAAATACCAGGGCAGCTACTTTTCCTCCTATCGTGCCCGAAGCCAATCCCCTATCCAGTAGCTGGATAGCAAACTGGATAAGCTCAGTCTCGGTGATTGGGAAACCCTTGCCCCATCCTTTTGCAGCCTGAAATTCTTGAAAATCCCTAACTGCCCTACTGTATGCGGCTTGGGTTCGCAGAGCCAACGATCCCTGTATGATAGCCTGTGCTGTTAGTTCCCAAGGCTCCATAACTCCGGTGGGAGGGGGTCAGGATCTGGCCTGGCCTCCGGAGCCAGTTCTCGAAAATGAGCTATCTGGAATCGAGAAAGGGCATCAGCTATGCTGTTATCGATACCAGGTATGTGTCTGGCCATTAATAAAATATTCGCCTTCAGGCATGCCAGCACTAATATGGGGACCAAGCCCATAACTCACGGGGACTGAGATGACAAGGTGTTAATCACGTGGACAACAGCTAAGTTGTCGCACCAGAAAAGAACCGACCTGTTTGCAAACTGTTCTGACCAAACCAAGACTGGCACCACTTTCGGGAATAGTTCCAAAAATATAAGGTCCCGAGTCACTCCCTGTTCATGCCACTTTTGTGGCCACGGGGCTGCACACCAATGGGACCTAAAAGGTCCCGAAACCTGATCCCCCTGCCGCATCTGACTGCACCTGCAGCTCGGCCTGGAGTAACAATCTCGTTCTCCAAAAGCTCACCCCATTAAAATTGGTTAGGAAATCAAGCCATGTGCCTAAATCCTTCTTCATTTCCCTTATTACCCGGATCCTGTGGTGGGGGGCAGTTGTCCCTCTCAGGCCGTTTTCAGACGAGCGCGGCAGCGGCCGCGCTTGTTTCTCAAAAAAGCCGGCAGCCCGTTCCACACGTGACGCTGCCACCGAATACGCGCATGCGCGGGCGATGCGCATCTATTTACGGGCGCGAAATGACTGGGTTGGCGATCGAGGCTGGTCATATGTGGCCGGAAATGGAAGCGCATCGCCTGCACATGCGCTTATTCGGTGGCAGCGTCATGTGTGGAACGGGCTGTCGGCTTTTTTGAAAACAAATGCGGGTGCCGCCGCACTCGTCTAAAAACGGCCTTAGCCTCACATGCAGCCGTGCTAGAAAAGCCCTGCTTGGTGCCACCACGTGGCAAGCAAAGTTAAAGCTGCCCACCAGAGATTGGAGCGTCTGCACGGTGATCTTCTGGGTAGCCAGACACTCGTGTATCTTAACTCTGATCCCCTCTAGCTTGTTGGCTGGCAGGCTGGATTGCTCCCTTACTGTGTCCAGTTCGATGCCTAAATATGTGAGTCTCGTATTGGGGCCTTCCATCTTTTCTGGAGCCAAGGGGACCCCTAGGCCCTCCGTTACCTCCTGGAAAATCCGCAAAGCGGCCACGCAATCCCCCGACCCGGGGCGGCCTATTATCAGGAAATCATCAAGGTATTTTGTCACCTCTCCGTCCCTCCATTGTTCTTTGAAGACCCACTCGATCAGGGTGCTGAATCTTTCGAAAACTGAACAGGAAGCGGAACAACCCATTGGCATGGCCCAGTCAAAGTAATATTGGCCGTCATATTGAAAACCTAAGAGGTTAAAACTATCCGGGTGTACAGGTAACAAGTGGAAAGCGGATTTTACATCGCACTTCGCCATCAAAGCCCCCCACCCCATCTTCCTGGCCTTCTCAACTGCCACATCAAAGGAAGCATATTTGATTGTGGAGAGTTCCTTTGGGATGGCATCATTAACTGATCTGCCTCTCGGATGGGACAGGTGGTGAATCAGGCGAAATTCCCCTTTGGCCTTTTTTGGAACTACCCCCAACGGGGAGATGAACAAATTTGGTATCGGGGGTTCCTTAAACGGGCCTGCAATCCTCCCCTCTTTCACTTCCTTTTCTGTTTTACTATGCACTGTGTTCCTTCCCCACTGTGGATTTCAAGTTGCGCAGTAAGCCAACTGGGTTCACTTGGGCAGCCGGTATCCTAAATCCCCACCTGAATCCTTCCACTATATATGAGACTTCATGCTGATCAGGGTGGCGGCGCAGGGCATGCTCAAGCCAGTCAACTCTGACTGGAGTTGGCCCTGGGTGGCCGTTTCCCAAGGGGCCGGAGCCTACTTTTGCGGTACCCCCGCTCTGTGCAGACTTCCCTTTTTCATTCCTCTGCCAAAGCTTGAAACAATTCGTGACTGGGTGACACCCCCCCCCCCACACACACAATTGTAACACCCGTACCGAAACTTACAGGAATTCCTGTTACATCTCCCTCCCCTGCTATACTCCCAGCAGTACCCAATACTGCTTTGTGTGTTCCTTCTCCCCTCGGCACAAAACGGCTCGTTTGCGGCTGCAACTCCCCTTTTACCAGGGCATGCCCGCTTTCCGACAAGGGGACTCTGGTAACATCCACCATGCATTCCAACCATAAGTCAGTTGCATGTGTATCCCACCGCATTCCCGCGTTAGAGGCCGCCCTGTGTCGAAAAGCCTCGTCGTACCTCAACCAGGCTCCGGGGGGGAGGGGAGGGTCGTGTACGCCCTTCGTACAATATCCACGTATTTGTAGAGCTCTAGGCCACACCCTGGGTCTGCCTGTAGAACAACTCCCATATATACAGCAAATGCTGATGTCCAATTCGCCCAGTTCCTATCCGCTTTAGGGCGGCAGAACTTTTCTTTATCCTTCGCCTCCTCGATCTCAGTGTGATCCAGGATGGGATCACTAAACATTAGGATGAATACATCAATGTACTTGCCCTTCCAGATTTTTTTCTTTCGTGGCTGGGAGCAAATGCTCCCCAAAAGGGGTCGCCATGCCACTATGAGCCCCACCTGGTGTAAGGGGAGGGGGGCTTCGGGTGGTGTTGGCTGTCCCTGTCTGGGGTAACCCTGAATTCGCACCTGGATCCCTCTGCCCCGTGGCCGGGGGCGCCCCTTGCTGGTGATCCTGTCTGCCCCGTGCCCTATCCGCTTGGGAGTCCTCCCCTCCGGGGTGGGGTGGGGGGCACCCATACCCATTCGCCATCTAGCCACCTCCATCGTGCCCGTGGTACCGTGTTCCCCCTCATCCATTTGGGTGCCCCTTGGCGGGGTGGGGCTAGGACCCTGGCCTGGCCCTCATCCACCCTCAATGCTGCCCCTGCTGGGGGGTTACCAAAAGGAATTCGGTCCATCTCCATGGCCTCACCTCGTTCTGCTGCTCCTGCTGCTGCACTTGGCTCTGTGGGTCTCATTCACCCCCTCTGCAGCTCCCTTTCCAAGGCCTGGACTCTTCTCCACAGATCTTCGTAAGTGAGTGGCTCCTAAGCCTTGGGATTCTCCATTCTCCTCCTGGTAACCGGTGGTGGAATTCCTTCCTCAACAAAGGGGTAAACCCCCTCCACACCGGCCCCTCTTGGCCGGCTCCCGCCAGTCCAGGGGGGCTGTGCCCCTGAATTGGCGAGAGTGCCTTCCCTCATCCGGTGCTGAGCTAATCCAGGTATCCCATGGGGATCCCGCACCCCGGATCCTGCTGCTCCCTGTGCGGTGGCCTCCTGCGCCCCCACCGCATCCAGCAGGGGGCCTAGGCCTGCGGCTTGTCCCCTTTCCCTGTGGGCATCTTTCCTACTTCCCCCTTCTTGTGCCCTTACCATGTGGGGTGGTGCGTAGGCATGCTCTTCCTGCCAGCTTCGTTCCCCACCTCTAGGCTTCGGTGTTGGGGGGTCTAGTTCCCTCCTGTTCAACTCATCCCTATAACGCATTGGGGTGTGTGTGTAATAATCCTCCCTCCCCTTCTGGGCCCTTGTTCCTCCGGGGGCATGTGCCGGTCACTATCCCCTGTTGGGGCCTGCACCTCCATTGGGGTGGTCAGGGTCCCCAGGTTTCCTTCCTGGGGACCCTCCTCCATTGACCCTTCAGGGGCTCCCTGGCTGGCTTCCCTATCCCTCAATTGGGCCTCGCATTGCTGCAGCCTGGCAAGTATCTTGCCGGGGGTGGGGCACTCGGTGCAAGAACTTGCCTCCTGTCCCGGTCCGGGTCCTCCCCCGCTGGACAGGTTGCTGTCACCAGGCTTCCCTCTCTTGCCCCCATCTCCTTTTTTCTTAGCCTGGCCCATTTTCTTCTGTAGCAGCAGCGCGGTTCTCTGCTGCTTCTTCAGCTCTTTGGCTAGCTCTGCCGCTTCATGCGGCTCCAGGGGATCCTCCCTTCTAACTGGGAGGAACCCCAAACCCCACGCCGCGCAGTGCACCCGCGCGTTGGGTAGGTTGCCGTGGCAACCCCAATCAGAAGAGAGAGAGAGAATGCCTGCTAGTAGGTCTCTCTCTCAATCGGCCATGCCGCCAGCCTCCGCGCCTCTTTCCTATTTGGAGGGGGGAGGGGACAATAGCCCGTTGCCTCCATTTTGTCAGTGATGGGAGCTTTCCACAGTAGTGCCTGAAAGCTTCAATGCCCCTTGGGATAATACAGCTGCCAGCGATGGGAGGACTCTTGAGGGCTGTGAGCGCTATGCGCTTGCCCTGGAGGTGAGTGTGGGAACCCTGCCCTGCCAAAGCACAAACCATCACCCCCCCACCCTTGTTCCACCTGTGGGAGGGGTGGAGCCAAGCCCTGCACTGCTGGAAGGGACTCTCCAGGGGCCTTTAAAGCCTAGCGCCCAGCGACCTTGCCTTAGGCCGTACGCTTAACGGCTGCGAGCCCTTGTGAAGCCTTACGATGAACGTTTTGGTGGAAATGTGCCTGGCTGGGACTTGAATACTTGTAGGGATGGCCTGCCCACTCTTTCCTTCTAGGGGGTAGGGGAAAGGACCTGTGCTATTTTACTTCGTATTTTGTGGGTTGCGAAGGCCTGGCTATGCTCTTTTGGAGGGATGGAAGTTGTGGGGGGTTAAGGTGGGTAGTATGTAGAATTATTACTTGATTAATAGCCTGGGTATTGAAGGGTGAGGGTGGGTTCTGTTTTTGAGATTCAGGTCTTTGCCCCTGGTGAGAGCAGGTGGTAGCAGGTGGTGGTGTGTGTGTGTGTGTGTGTGGGGGGGGGGCAGGAATTGGGAGGGTGGAGTTGTTGCAACCCCAGTGAGAGAGGGGGGGAATAACTCAAGGGGGGAATACCCCAGTGAGAGGGGTATGGATGGATGGATGGGGATGGGGTGGGAAATTGTGTTCTAGTCTTGTGGCTGTTTTGATATTCTGTACTGATGTGGGGTATTGAGGGGTGGGAAATTGTGCTTTACTCTTGTGGCTACTGATAATGTTTTCAATATTGATGCTATATTGTTGTATTTTTGTACTTTTGCTTTGTTATAAACCACCCCGAGACGCGATCGGCAAGAGGGATGGTATAAAAGTCCAATGTAAAGAAAAAGATGGTTCCTGTCCCAAAGGATTTGCAGGCTAGCAGACCTGATTTCTACATGACATTTGTAACATTTTGAATGATATAAATAGAAGTTTAAAAGTTGACAGCGTTCCTGTAAATACAGAGAAATAAGGAAATGGATTACCTAAGCAAAAATACAGAACTTGTTGGACTTGTCTTTGTCTTAAACTATAAGGATTATATCTGTCAAAGCTTTTTTGATTTAAAGCAACCATTACAACAGCAGTGACTAAAAGTATCAAGTTCCTTAAAGAGCCACTGACTTTGGCCCTTTTCACACAGACATTCTAACAGTGATAAAATAGGTGTTACATTTTATTATACATCCTGCAGGGCACCCAGAGCCCACCTGCAGCCCTGCAACATGTATAATAAAATGCAACACCTATTTTATCAGTGTTCGAGTGTCTTGTGTGAAAAGGGCCTTCCTTTGAAAGTTGTGAGGAAACCTCTAGTTGAGAAAGCTGCACATAATATTTTCTGTGTATGGAAACAGGGAGCTAGGTGGCATGATCATCCGAGGGGATCGTGTGTGTGGTAGCAGTTAGTGCTAGAGTAAGTCCTATTCATGACAATGAGTCCTAGCACACGTGCTATTTCTGCCAGCAGATCACGCCTGACATCAGGGGAAAGGAAACTTTTCATCCTGGGACTTACTTTGAAAATTAGTATTAGTGTTATGGGCTGGATAAGAGCTTCAAGTGCATGCCCTCCTTTGTTCCCTTCCTCCCAAGTACACTCCTTCATTGCTTGCGGAAAGGGGTTGGTTCTGTGGACCAGATACAGGAATTAAAAAGATGCCAAATAAAAACTGGCCATGGGTCGAATTCGGCCCATGGGTTACCTATGCCTACATCTTAAAACTTCATCTGCTCCTGTTGCTTTGGGGAAACAAGTCATTTTGAGACACCAGAGGTTTCTATTAAAATCAAATCTAAAAGCAGGTTGAGAATCCTGATTATTTTTGTCTGCAAATGATTAAAACCTTTGTTGAAACTGACAAAATTCACTTTTCTTTTGAAAGCACTTTGGACCATCCTTTTGTTCCTTGAAGAAATATCATGGATTTACAGCAAATCTACTAGTATTTGGAGGTTCCCTTAAAGTCTCGATTCCATAATCCATCTGGTTCTATGGGAATTTCAGTTTCATTAAAAAATGTTTTTAGTCCTCATAGTTGCAGAGAAAAGTTGGCATTAAGGGCTAATACAGGTAGGAAGAATGTGGAAGATTGCATGCTAAATAGTTCCTCTTGCAATTCAAGCCCCAATCTCTCTTTTCATTGGTTTAGCTATAGGAGGGGTTGAAGAGAGACTTTCAGAGTTGGGGGTGGGGGGATGAATGCTGCTGTGCCCTTTAAATTTTTATCCTAGACAAAGAACTTCCAGTAGTTCATAACTTGACTTCAGGTTCAACCATGGGAGGAAGGCGTCGGTGAACTGCCTAAGGAACTATTGCTATTAGCTACAGATTCACGCATAAGCACAAGCACATTCAATAGTGTGTTTCAGAGCATCAGAGGGTGTCTCAAACAAACAATTTTTAAATGGATTAATTGAATTAACTCACTGTCACCTTGGGGCCTGGAGAGGGGAGCTTGCCTCAACCAAGACCGGTGAACTGTGCACTTTATTATTACAAAAATGCATTGGGTGACACAAACAAGCGTTCCTGATCCCGAATCATCAAGTCAAGTCTGGAGGGCTGTTTGCATTACATCCATCTAGAGTCCAGTAGAGCAGAATATTTATTTCTCCCCATATTGCCCTCCTTTGCAACAATTTTACATTAGGTGACTGTGAGACGGTACCAACTATCTGTTACCATTGACATAAAACAATCTGGCGGCTGGTTCCAGTTCTCCAATCATTATGATGGCACATGCCCTCATCCATTCAGCCTCAGGCTCTAAGTTACGAGACGGAGGGTTGAACACTGCATGGAGGCTCTGCTACACCATGTTTTGGGGTAGTTTGTACCCCTGATGTGTTTATACTATAATAATTCACAAGTTAGTGGCTCTATGGCTTTTCCCTTTTAGGACATTGTCGCCTGCTCCCAGGGGCACAACATATCCAAAGGACAGTGAGATACCATTAGCCGTTACTTTCCTGTGAACAAAAAGAGGCTCTGGGTTAGGTTTGTAGCCCCCACACAATGGACACTTCCATATGGGGTAAAGGTGTACCCCAGGGAGTACTAATGTTGGGATAAATTGTACCCGATCAACTTCCATTTTATGTGACAACAGAAACCAGGATGTGTCATAGTACACACAAAAACCCATCCCCCCTGGAGACAGACACGGGCCCTTTTTACAGGGGCAGCGGTGGGTGGGTGGGATGGGTGTGCTGGCACGGTGGGTGGGTGTCCTTTCCCACAGATACAGGTCCTTTCACACAGACACTCTAACCTAAGGGTGTGCATGTCTTTTTTGTTATATCAATAACAAAAACTAAATTTATCATTTTTGTTATTATTACGACAAAAAATAATAACAATCAATAATAACAAAAGTCATTGATTTCATTATTGCGTGACAGGTGTTTTTTGGAGGGAAATGTGGCGAGGGGAGGAGGGAGCAGACATCTCGGAGCCAGAAACAGTGTTGAACTCTTGAATTGGGCCTGTGATGGGAGGGGAAGGACCTGATGGATGTAAACACTGGCCAATGAACAGCGCAAGCAGGTCCCAGGCAGATGAATGGCACTCTGTGATTGCTCTATGCCTTCTGCCTTCCAGAACCAATCAGGGGAGCTCTGGGGGAGGGCACTGCAACCCTTTATACTGCAGGGCTGGGATGATTGACTCTGGTTCTGTGTTAGCTATTGCTTTGTCAGGGTGCATTTGGAGAATATGCTGGTGATTGCACTAAAAATCCTCCCATATATATCCCTACCACCTTACTTTTCCACTCCTTACATTTTACCTTTCCCTTTCCCTGCCTGTCTTCCCCCTGTACACACACACACACACACACACACATATGATACTAGGCTGTTTTATTATATATATTAGGATTATAGGATAGGAATATTTTGTATTATACATAGGTTAGATTTACCTTAGGTTCTCTGTGTCTGTGTGTGTGTGTGTGTGTGTGTGTGTAATATATAACCAGATATTGTGTGTATACCAATACCGATACCAAAACCAAAATTTCATTTGAAATCAGTACTGATAACTACTATGATAATAAAAAACAACATTTTGTTATTAACAAAAATGAAAATGACACATTTTAATAATGAAAACGATAACGAAAAATGACATGGGGCCCTAGTGCACACCCCTGTCTAACACTGATAAAATGGGTGTCACATTTTATTATACATGTTGCAGGTCACCCATAGAGCACACCTGCAGCCCTGCAGCTGTATAATAAAATGTAACACCCATTTTATCAGTGTTAGTGTCTGTGTGAAAAGGACCATTTTGTCAGCTGTCTCCGTGGGTGGAGATGTGTGGATGATGGGTGGAGGTGGGTGTTATGCGGGAGCACACACGCACCTCCACCCACCGCCGTGCTGTTTCCATGTATGCCCGCACAAGTCTAACACCCTCCTGCACACTTGGGGGGGAGGGGCAGGGGGCAGGTCTGGCGTCCGTGTAAAAATGGCCAGACAGAGAGAGACACACACACAGACAGAGCCATACAGTCTTCTCCACCGAAATCAACGTGCATATGTTACAACAGAAGCCACACCCTCAAACCCACCCCCTTGCAGACCCAGAGTCTTCCACACTGTCATTCTACTGGCTGTGTGTGTCTTGAGGGGTATATTTGTATTCCATATGCCTTTAGGTCATCATGACTGAGATTCCTTCCAATGGGCCAAAATGGCCTGTCTTGAAATGCAAATGCTTGCATTCCAGGGGGTGCATTTTTTCAAAATTGCTGCTTGTTTGCATACCTATTTCAAAGACATAGTGAATGTTGTTTGAACCCTTTGTGTTACTTTTAAAAATAAAATTACTAGTTTTGAAATATATTGTCATTGTTTACTGAATCTGCATTGGGGTACACATGTACCCCACACAGGGCAACAAACATTTCTCTTTTCACTTGGGTTAAAGTTTGGACTGGAAACATACAGTGCAATCCTCTAGAAGCTGAACACTGCAGTTAGTCCTTGGTGCCAGTGTGAGTTCCATTTGCTTTGTGGAATTTGTGCTGGTTCTTGAAAGATAAATTTTCCTGAAGCCAAATCTACTCCCCTATTTTGAAACCTAAGGAGAAAGAACAGCATGGTATTTTTGTTGCAACCCCCCCTATGTGTATGTGGTATGCCTTTGAGTGCACGTGGAGGTGTGTTGCTTGGAAAAAGTTCTAGTAATGTGTAAAGTGAAGAATTTTATCCACAAGAAGAATCTAGAACTTTTTTGAACTCTCAAAATAACTGAAATGTAGGTAGTTATTTTGTTTTTAAAATGGGTGTCAGCCACTCTGATTTTTATCACAAAGCATTTCAAATATATTAATAGCCAATAAACTATGTACTTGTACTATATGCATCCACCCAATTGTTTTTCTGACTCTAAAGGATTTCAGGTACATGTCTATTTAAAATGCCTCTCTAATGCAATTCACTTTCAGAAATATGCTGGTATGTTGTGCCAAGATTCTGTGTTGGAAAAACTCTCTAATTATGCTACTTTGGGCTCAATCCTGAACTCAAGTTTTGATGTTGACTTAAATGAATACAAGATCCAGCCAGAATATTTGACATGCTGTCAGAGGCTGCAGTATAATTAGGGAGTTTTAAAAAATGTCTTTTTTATACTGTGAATTTTTTCCTTGCTTTTTCAAGAGAGAAAAATGATGCAGGAAGAAACCGAATGACAAGAGCATCGTGCTGCTGTTCACATCCTGGTTTTAAATACAAATGTAAGGAAACTCCAATTTGAGGCAGAAATGTTATTGCAGAACATCAATTAGCTCAAGCATGGGTCTCATACACTTCAATGGGACACAAGACTATTGCTAACTGCTAGTGCATGCTATCCTGCTGGAGGATCATTCCCTTAGTTTTCTAATATTCTTTTGCCCTGCATTTGTGTACCACTTTCAGTACGTCATGGCCAGGAGTGTGGTGAGTGTGGACTGACGGGCTTCATAGAAAGCACTTGCCCAAGAGACTCAGGAGCCCTTGGGAAGCCCATCGCCACTATTCTGGAGGGGTCCCAGGAGATTATTGTCATTACCACGGATGCCCTGAAGGACCTCAGATGGCCCAGTGCCACTCCATGGGGCCCCAGAATCCTGTGGAGTGGGGCAGCAGCGACGATGGGCCTTACTTAGAATCCCTCTAGGGTTTAAAACATTGTGTCTGTTGCTGCTTTAAATTTTATAATAACGTTATTGTGATTTGTGTAAAAGGACACCCGCCCACCTACACCCACTGCGCCAAAACACCCATCCCCCTCCGTCCGTGTAAAAAGAGCCATACCTTTTAGAGGGGGGGGCTGTAGTCGAGTGACAAACTGTGACACAGGAGGCGAGGGGGACTCAATTTAGCAAAAATTAAAACATGAAATACCTTTGCACATTCAAATCCCTCCTCAAAACCCATCTCTTCCTCGCTGCCTTCCCCGACACCTCTTAGAACTTCCCGCTCAATACTCACTGTCTGCCCTCCTCGCAGACTCCTGCCTAACTGCAACCAAGCCAAGCACATGCACCTGAGACTCCGCATTCGCTTGAATGTTTTTATCCCTTGTCTCGCCCTGTGTCCCCTATCCCTGTCTTTCCCCTCCGTGTCTATTAGATTGTAAGCCGAAGGCAGGGACCGCATCTATCTCATTGTTCTGTAAGGCGCCAGATAAACAGCTGGAGCTACACAAATGCTAATAAATAATAATAATAATTAATATAATTAAGGCTCCTTGCGTTGGCTCTAACGCAGCCCTGCAACCTGTATTTCTCAGAAGTGTCCTCTACAATTTGCATATCTGGCCACCCTAATGGCCCTTGTGCAGAAGATGGAATGCCTTCAACCACACTGCCCTCCCAGAAGTAGGGGATGCAGCCACACCAGGGAGCATTGGTCCCCCAGCTAGTGGGCCCCAGTGAAGCTGTACCACTTGTCCCTATTGTAGCTATGCCCTTGAATAATGGAGTCCGTTTAGAGAGACTTTGGGCTTCATTAAACCATTACAGAAACATGTAAGTAGCTGACAGCCTGGTGTTTAAACCTTCTGTGCTTTGTATTCATTTCCTTCGATATGCCAGTTTCCTTGTCCAGGAAAGTAATTCCCTACTATCGCTTCCCTAAATATTTGCCCTTGCACAGTTCTAAATGCTCATTTACTATTAACTACTGATTCTTTTTTAACCTTCTTGTTTTTCAACGTCTGAATTATATGGCCTTTTCCTGATGGTTCCCTCCCTAGTTATTTTAATCCCTAACTGCTCCCTTCCAAGTCACTGCCTTGTTATATGCACCGGTCCTGCCTTTGGTTCACCTACATCTCTGAGACGTTACATGCCTGAGGAAGTGCCTTGCAGGTCCTGAAAGTTTCATTTGCATACTCTCACTAACAGAAGTGTGTGTGTGATATATATATATATAATTTCTTTTTGGCTTTCTTTATTATAATTTTACATTTAATTTGCCAGAGTTTATTCTCCTTCCTCATTTGGACCTGATTTGCCTCCTTTAAAATGATATCTTTTTGGCTCTGTTAGCTTCTTTTACTCTACAGGTGACAGTGGGTGTTTTTGCAGGGGTGCACAATCTCCCAGAGGAAGTCCGGGGGTGCACGCCCACATCTGCCTGCTTGCAGCCGCACTTGAACTGCCAGGGCCCATGGTCCGCCCACGTGGTGCCCCTTCCCCACACTATAACGTTGCTGCGAGATCACCTGCAAGGCTATGGCATTGCTCGGGCAACCTCTGTCCAAGAGCAGGACTGCAGTGGCCATCTGCCGAGCAGACAGACGGCAACCCTGCCTCTGGTCATTGCCCCAGGGTTCGACTGCCCACTCTGCTAGTAGTGCTCCGGGATGCTCCAGAGCACCACCACTGAGGCAGCCCCGAAGCAGGGACAGTCTGCCCTGCATCTGCTCTGTCTGCACATCTGGTGGGTTGTTTTTAAGTGAACGTCCCACCGGGGGTGAGATGGGGCAGAGGTGGGAAAGCTGTCCATGTGAAGACACCCAGCATTATGGATAATGGATGTCTTTAGACATAACATCAATGGGTGTCTGAATGTGCGTTCTGACTTTGATATGAACACCGGTTTGGCCCTGTGTTCACCATGTGGCGTTGCTTAGACACACCGCCCATCTTGGGGCAAATCTGTGTTTTGCTCACCACCCGATCTCAGCACACAAGTGCTACTGCCTCATTCCTCATGTTGTACCTGCCAACATGCCATGCGATATCATTAGATACAATGTTGTCGTCCACATGTTCAGCCGAAACACGCAAATTGTCCTTGTGATGTAATGGTGTTCACATTGCGTGTTCAACGAGTGGCCAAAGTGGTGTTGGGATTGTTACAGTACTTACTTACTCACACCGGCCAAACACATGCTTAGGGGTTTTGACACCTGATCTTTGTTATGTCTAAAGATGCAGAATGTCTTATGGATTTTGTTATCTCTAAATTAGGGCTGTGCATTGGGTTAGGTATTTGTATTTGTGTTTTTAGTATTCACATTTATTTTTATTTGTATTGTTGCCTGTGTTCACTGCATTTTCCCCTAGCCCTTGCATGCCCCAGAATGGTGGCAGTGAGTGGGCCCCTTGTCACACTCCCCCTTAAAGAATGGGGCAAAGCACATGCAGGGCAAAACCCCCTTGCAGCAAAGTGCCCCGAGGCGGGAAGCATCGGCCGCAGCAGCGGGAAAAGGAGCAACCCTCACCACATGTGCGAAAGCACTGTTGTTGAGTGAAACTCCACCCGAGAAGGGTTGGAATTTGGAGCCCAGCATCTGCTCCTACCCCAGTTTCAGGCAGGAGCTCCAGCAAGCAGCAGTTCCCAAACGAGGCTGGCAGTGTGGCCAGCTGCTCAGGACTGCGGCATCCAGGGCACCGGTGGGCACCCAGAGTTAAGCGGGGGTGCTAACTGGATCTTCTTCGGCCATCCACCGTGGGGTTCCTGCCGGTTGCAGGTCCAGGTAGGGTCTGAATCCTCTCCGCTCCCCCCACCTGGGGATGGGGGAAATGATAAAGGAAAGGCTGGGGGAATGGTACCATCAGGCCTCTAGGCCTGCTGGCCCAGCCCTGAGGCCCAGTTGGGCTCCGGTGTGCGGGGCTGACCTGCCCTGCCCCCAGTTTGTTTCCCCCCACCATGACGAAGGGGATGACTCTGGATAGGGGGGCGGAGGGAAGGAGGCAGTAGACGTACTGCTCCACAGGCGGGCTGTGGAGCCCTGATGGGGGAGGTACTGACTGCTATGAGGCCTGAGGCACCTGGGTACAGGCCCAGGGCCCAAACATCATGGGTGTAGCATCCCACTACATGGAAGCGCAGTGCTTTTGTGGGCCTCTGGGGCAGGCAGTCCCCCAGCCACAGTGGGGTCCCTACAGGTTTACCCCCCATTGCCCCTCACTGAGGCGGCCCCTCCCCCCCAGTCACCAAAAGGGTGACCCACCCCTCCCAGTGGCTGGGATCAGCGGGCTCTTGCAGGGATGGGACTGCTGCCCCTGCAGGCAGGTGGGGTCCTCCTGGAGCCTGCTGACTCTGGCCCCCTATGGAATGCAAACATAAGGTGGCGGGGGGGGTGGGGAGAGGGGGACCCTTTCCCTTCCCTTTTCTCATTCCAGGGTAAGCCCCCGGGAGCTGGGGGAACTGAGCGAGGAGAGCCAGGATCCTCAAGGGCAAGATGCTGAGGAGGGTTTTTGCAGTGGATAGAGCCCATGGAGCAGGCCATCTAGGCCTTGGGGAGCGGCCTGAAGACCCAGCATTGCCCCCATTGCGCCTAACAGTGCTGCAGCCACACAAAATACAGGTGAACAGGGGTGAATGAGTCACTGGAGCTGGGTCCTGAGGTGCATGGCCATATTGGCCTCATACTGACAGGTAATGGGGCCACGGTCTGTGCCGTGTCACGTTGCTGACACTAGGGCACCATCCCAGCGGCTCCCACGGCAGTAGGGTACAGCACCTGGCCACTTTGGGGGTGTGAGGGCGCTGTTCAGTGACTTTGGTGGTGTGGAGTGGGGGTCCCTCACTCCTTTACCAGGGATGCCGTGTGCCCAGTGTTTACTTCACCACCAGCCCATCCCTTCCCTCCCCACCCCCCCGAACTGATGGCTACGCCCGAGCTGCCCAGACCCCCAAATGTTGCTGCTCCCCAGCTTGGGACTTAGTCGGGGGAGGGGTGCTGTGCACCAGCCCCTCCCCCCCCAGCTGACGGGGGTGGGCGATTTACTTTGATGTGTCCGCACTCATGGGGGAGCACCATGTGCATGCCGCTAGGGTGCGGATAATGGAGGGACAAGCATGTGGACATCTTCCCCTACTGTCTGGTAACCCAATAGAGGTTCAAGCAGATTGGGGATGACAAGAAAGAAAAGGAGCATTTCTGGCACGTGAGGGTGGTTGGACCTGGTCCAACTGGACCATTGCCTGCTCCATCTTCCAGGGGGCTCAAGTTGCAGCATACCCTGAGCAGATGTTGGTTCTCCTTAAATATGCTAGCGTAGTCCATCAGGCATGCAGCTGATGAGGCTTTAGGCATAGGGCAGCCTTACTCTTGGGCTGCATTGGGATGTGCATACCCGTGCCCTGTGGCTGTGCTGCATGAATGTAGCCAATACCCCCAAGTTGGACTGTGAGCATGTTTTACAAAAGGGAGACTCGCCCCAGCCAAGGAGGACTCCTTTTGTGCTAAGGGGCAGAGGGAAAAAAGGACCAGGCGCAGGCATTGCTGGGAGCGTAGCTGGCTAGGCAAGTGTTCCCAGGTAGCCTGTAAGTTGTGCCACTCCTGAGCGGGGTGTGGGGGCTTACACGCTACATCCTCCTGTCCCAGGTCCAAACCTTGGGCAAAAGGAAAGTACAATCCAGGAGGTTTGTTTTGGAAAGCGCAACCAAAGGGGTGGCAGTTGAGGAGGAGCAGGGAAGAGCCCCAATCTGAATTGATCTGCGTGAGCTCTCCCTCCTCACTCATCCTGATTGGTTGAGGGTATTACCGAGGGAGCTCACATCAGTCCACTAGGCCGCATTTGATTTGGCTGTTGCAGGGGTTAAACAACACGGCCATGGAGCCCAGTTGGCGAGGGGGACATGAAGTCAGTCCTCCCTACTGCTGGTACACCCAGGCAGTTTGGTTTACGTTTTTTTTTCCATTTTCAGGGCAGTTACTATTATGATGTTGCCATGCCCATGGATTGCTCGATCTCCCTCTTGGTGTGTGGGCAGTTTAGTTCCCTTGTCAGCTGGGTGGTTTGGCAGCACGCCCGCGCAGGTGGGGTCACCAAGGACCTGGATGCTTCTGGGTTATTTGCTGCATTGGCACAGGCTGATATAGTCTAGTGGTTAAGGTATTGGGATAGGATCTGGAAGACCAGAGTTCAAGCCTGCCTTAACCCTGAAGTGACTATCAGCCTCAGTTTCCCATCTGTAAAATGGGAATAATAATAATATTTTGATGAATATAATGAACTGATGGAGACCTTCTAGCATGTAGCAGCTAGCCTCGGGACCCCCCGATTGCCCCCTGGAGGACTGGGGGCCTGTCCTCTGCAGTGACCTGCTGGGGGATTGAACTGGATGCAGTGATGGCTGTGTCCCACCTCCTCACGGATAGACCGGGGGGCCTCTGTGCCGAGATCTAGACTTGCCTTGCTCCCAAGAGGCTTGCTGCCTAGCAGTTGTGGTCCTTGTGTAGGAGCCTCGATTTTGTGTACGGTGCCACTGGGAGGGCCTTTCTTTGTCCTGGCAGTTGGGAAAGCTGGTGGGCAACCCCCAGCCTTTCTGTCACATCAGAGTACCCGAGATGTAAGGACTGGGTGGTCTGGGTCTTTTTTCAAGCTATTTTAGCAGGGCTGGCTTTGGGGAAGGACCGGCTCCTGCTATAAGGAAACTACAGGCCCATTCAGCTGTAGCTGGTGCTTTTGGGTTGGGTTATGCTTTAGGAACAGGTGATGCACAACCTCCTTGACTGCCGAACTGGGTGGAATCCGGGGTTACCCATGATCTCACTTTTCTGGAGCTGTGCTCAGCTAGGTTTGGCCACTGGATCGATTGAGCCAGGGAAGTCCTAAGATGTCTAGAGATGGTGCTTGCCTCGTCACTGCACACCTTTCATTGGTCTGGTGATTCTTCTTTGATCAAATGAATTTGCAACACCCCGCCCCTCTGCACTCTTTGGTTGACAACCAGGTGGTAGTTCACGTCATCATTGTCCTGTCTTCTAGGTCTCCCAGGGTTATGAAGTCGGTGAGGGCATCAGTGCTGACAAGTCTGAACCATAATAACTTTTGTTCCTTCCCACGCATGTGCCAGGCATCGATAATGGAGTGGCCAATGCCCCTCCCTCGCTGCCAGATGGAACGATTCCTCTTGCTGGCACCTAGAGCCAGGTGGAACCTAGAGCCTTTTCTGCCATCAGCAGGGAGCCTTGGATCCCAGTGCTATATGACACAATACAAGGATACCTGGCCTCACAAACAGGGGCAGAACACAACAGGGCTTTCAGTGAATTCCAAGAGTACCGGTCCCCACCAGTTTTCCACTTCCCGAGGTTCAGATGCTCCAGTTCGCCCTACTTTGAGGAGGGGTTGGGCAACTGTTGGCTACATAGCAGGCAAGCTCGCAGTCCCAGGACTAGTGAGCAGTTTGGCTGGCCAGTCTCCTCTGGCACTGGGTGTTCTGACCAGTCGGCTGTTTGAGAGTTGTTTCCGGGAGCAGGCTCGCCCCCAGACAGGCGTGTCTCTATACCCCACCCCTTCTGCTGCTCGACATTCCCCCCTCCCTCCCTCCCCCCTCCCAAGTATGTGCTCGCAGTCTTTGGAGTTTGGTTGTGTACGGTGGTTTTTGAGTGTGCGTTATTTGGGGCTTTCTGGGTCAGCGAGCTGGTCCCTGAATCGGCCAGGGATGTCACAGGCAATGGGGATCAGAGACCTCCAGCTCGACCATCCAGCATTGTCAACCTGGCTAAGGTGGTCTAAGATGTACCAGTTGGTTCAATCAGGTAGGCGAGGACACCTGACTTGGGCCCAGCCTTAGCTGCTGAGACGTAGCTAACGGTGCAGCCTACCCTTCCAGGATTCTCCTTTAGGCACAGAAACGGGGATTTTCCTCCCCAAGTACCAGTCTACTGCTATCCTCCGGGTCACCTTAGTGTGCTTGCACCTCCCCACTTTGAGTTCGGGCTTCATTTCAGATCGGCGAAGCTAGTTGCATGGCAGCAACAGGCATGCGGAAGGTGTACAAGGTATAGGGGTCTTAATCGAGCTGTGTGTTTGCTCTCTCCAGGTACCACCATCCCTCAAAGGTGGCTCATGTGGATCATCAGCCATGGTCTGGTGCATTGGTCTGGCACAGCACCAGGAACTATCCCCTGGGGGACCTGGCTGGGCTTGTCAGCATAAGCAGAGAGACAGTGGATGGGCCGCAATGTCATGAGGTACCAGTAGCTACTCCCTCGATTCAGAGTGGCACTGATTGGACTTTCCTCAGAGGGTGGTGGTGGGGTATTTGTATTTTACTGAAACCTGAATTCACAGTCCTACACAAGCTCAGAATTTTTGAGAAAGTTTTAAACAGTCTTTTGGGGCCAGAACTCTCAGAAAAGTGCAAAACTATAGAAGTAAGGAAACCATGGATGGAAGGAATCTGGCAGCTGCAGGGAGAACTGGGACAGTGTGCCTTCACATGTAAGCTTGGTCCCCCATCATAGAGACCCTACCCCTTGCCCTTAGAGGGCCCATAATGGGAACATGAGCCCGGGCTCACCATAGCCTTGCTATGTCATGGTGCAAAACTGTCTGTCTAAAGCAAACCTTCATAGAGGATTCAGTAAAAAAAAAAAAAAAAAAAAAGAGCTATCTCTCAATAGCTTCCTGCTAGAAAGTTAGCAAGTTGCAAAAATTCCTCAACTACTTCCAATGACCTTTTTGTTTTGTCTTTTAATGTTGGTTTTACTTTTGGAACCACTTTCCAATTTGTTAATTTGTCTTCATCGCTCTATAACTACATATTGTTTCAAGACAAATAAAATAAGTTCAAGCAATGGCAAAAAAACCCACAGGACCAACTCTAAAGGAGAAGCAGGATGCAAAGAGCAAGGCCAAACTCAAAGAAAACACAGAAAATGAATATGAAAACTCAGTACAAAAGCACATGACAGAAAAATTGACTCAAGAGTTCCATGTAAATAATTTTGAATGAATTGTTGTTTAATACTTTATATTAAGTAAAGAAAAGGGAGCTGTCAAGATAAAGCTGAATCAACAGAATTCTTGTTTCTCCGGTTACTAGAGAGGACCTGTTCTGGGTAGCAGTTCAGACACACTGGCCAAGATCCACCAACTGTTTACTCGGGAGTAGCCTCATTGAAGCCCTGTATGATCCATCAACCATTACTCCTGGTGTGTTATTTTTAGGCTCATACCACAGGGTATTTTCAAACGTGACAGGCTTTTCGCCCACCACACTTAAACCCACCCCAGGGTGAGAGCCCTCACCCCGGGTGGGAGTCTGACAGGCTGCTGAACAAACGTTCAGGTGGCAGGGGGTGGGACGTGTGGACGTGAGTCTGCACAGCCCCACCCCATGTGCTCCTAATCGTAGCCCTGCCTCCTCCATGATGTGGGTGCGGCGGCCTATGAGGCCGCTACACCTGTCCAGAACTGCTCCAGCCATGGGCCGGGGTTAAGTGAAGTGGACCATCAGATGTGATGGCCTGCTCTAGCACTGTCTGGGGACACCTACCCTGGACCGTGGGAAGACTTAACACAGGATGCATGCTGGCCAGGGGGCTGTGTTAGTCCTGCCACAGTACGGGATAACTTCTGCTTCCACCTATGGTGAACATCTGGCGGGGTGGGAGCAGATGTGACATCCTGGCCCATGGCCATACTGGGGTAAGTGTGACCAAAGGCCGAGGTGTCACGTTTGAAAATACCCACAGTCTCTGGGATCACACTACAGGCATTATGGGGTGGCTTGCATTGCCACTGCTTGTGCTGCATTGATTTTGTGACTAAACTGTTTAGTTTTCTGCCATTCAGAAACACTAAACTGTCTTGTGATTTTTAACATTGTACTCTTTATTTTATTTTTAAAAAGGAAATAAACCCAATTTTACAGCCAGAATGTGCTAGCAGGACAATTGTCCACCATTAAAGCCAGTGAAAGTTTTGCCATAGAATTCAATGGGTGGAGGACTGAGCCCAGTGTCCCTATGTGAGCTTATAATGGCAATGATGAATATAGATAAACCTTCAGCTTTAGAAGCACAACCAGCATTGTGTTAAATAAAATGCAGCGGCCAGGGTACAACTGATCTGCAATGATTTTGCTTCTTAAAATTCTCAGAATAAAGAAACATTATGAAATAGGCAGGAACAATTAGAGCTGAAACCAATATCAGCGGAGAATGTCCTATTCAACAACTTGATCCATTTTGAATCAGGTCTAACGAAACAGACACAAATACAAATCATCTCGATTTTGTTTAGATATTTGTTTCAGATTTTTTTTTTCTTCTGTTTTCTTTAATCACTTGGATTCAGATATTTAGTCAAATAACAATCTTGGAATTGAAATTACCAAAAAATGAGAATATCCAAATATATGGATTAAAAATACAATTTTACTTGTGGATATTTATTCAGATGGCCATCTCAAAATGTGAATACTATTCATGAATACAGAAACCCCTATTCATCTCAAGTTCTAGAAATGCTATTGTATAAAACCTGAATTATTCCATTTATCAGTGGAGGGGGATCCCCTATGAATGGCCATCTCACAGATAGATTCTTAGAGAGAGCTTATTCTTAGAGAGAGCTCCCACTGCAGCTGATAGCAGTCCTGCCTAAGAAAAGATTGTGGGGTTGGGTCTGTATTAGGGCTGAAATGAGATTTTTGCCAAAATGGGAAATCTCATTGGAATCCTGGTTCCCAATACCATTTCAGTCGAATCGAGAACCTTTCAGTAGTTGATAATGTTTCGACCAACATTTCATTTCTCGATTTACCAACTTTCTGCTTACCGTGGCTCCTATTTACCGCTTTGCTGTCCATTTCAAATTCCAAGAGGTAATACCGATGCAATACCGCAGTTCTTGCACTCCATTTTCCCTTGCACTTCCTTATCGCTCATTGGCTAGTATGCAGATTCCTTTATTAATCTGCAACCCAGTTGTAGATTGACCAAAGCAAAAGGAGCAACATAGAAAAACAATTCTAAGTAGAAGTACTGAAACGGAGGTTAAGAGGTACGGGGGCGGGAGGAGAGGTTAAGGGGTTGGCTAGTCACACAGCGATTGCCGCAGAAATGTGGACACAACAAACCCACAAGTAAAACAGTACTCTCAGCAATGTGGTAAGTGATAAATGAATGATATGTGGCATGTGCTAGGTGGTAAACAGTAAGTGGAAAGTTGGTAACTTGGGACAGTATTTCACGGTATTGCAAGAATTGAGAAGTTATTTTATTTGAATTTTTACCCCACCCTTCCCAAAAAGCTCAGGGTGGCCCACAAAACAAATAAAAACAACACACATCAAACCCCCAACCTTTCCCCTCCCCTTCCCCAACCCCACCACAACTGTACAAAACCCTCCCCCCAAACCTGCTCACACCTCTACCTCAAACAACCACCAAACCCACTATTCCCTATCCCTGCCTGAAAATTGACCTAACAAAGAGAAAGGTCTTACACCACCTCCAGAAGATGCCCAGGCTCGAGCTCAAATTAACCTCTGGGGGAAGGGAGTTCCATAGCATTGGAGCAGCAAGTGAGAATGTCTCCCTCTGAGCCCTCACCATACGAACAAGACCAAAAGATGGTACCTACAGGGAGGCGCTCCCAGCCTATCGCAGGGGCCGCATTGGGGGCACTGAAGGACAGGTGGTCTCTCAGATATGTGGGGACCAGATCATTTGGGCTTTAAAGGTCAAAACCAGCATGTGGTGGTTTTGCATCAGTATTGGCAAATTGTTTAGATCTGAAAGAGAGTATCCACAAAAATGGGTAACCTGTAGAATTTCTGGTACTCAAATCGACCCGGTAATGATTAGGTATCATTTGGTACCTGATTGCGACCCAATCAAGTCCCCGATGTCCTAAAATGTTGACTTCCAGTCCCAGAATGTCAACTTCCAGTACCGATTTATTGACATTTCTGTTGATATACTGACTCCCAACATTGATTTATCAGATTTCCATCAAGTTCCAACAATTCTTAAGCAAATTCTGGCTCCAGAAAACTATTCTGGTCCCAATTTATTTATTTTATTTTTTTCCCTCTTAAAACACACATTTATGACTTTTCCATCCTTGAAAATCAGCTTTCCCATCCTAGAAAGTCAACTTCTGGTCCTGGAAAACTTCTTCCCATCATAGCAATCACTCCTCCCATACACCACCCCCTTTAGGGCACATGAGACCATATTAACATCACTTTCTTTAAAAGACTATTTTCCACTTGGTGATATGTGCTGTTTGAAAGAAGCTTGCTTGTTAGCACAAAACAAGAACATTGAAAACATGAAGTTTTGGAAGCTATTTTTAAACCTGAATTTTATTGTGCTTGCTTAGAAGAGAGCACTCTTTAGCTGCTTGAAGATAAGTTTTCCCCTAGCTTGACAAGTGTGTAAGTAGGAGCATCCTGTGTTTCAAATTTCTTTCTGTAAAGTGTCCAGAATGTCAAAGTGCTCTTACCTTGAAACTGCATTGTTTAAAACACAAGAATAAGGTGATCAATGCCTCCCTTTGGAAGGACAGAGTGCTGGGCTGCCTTAAAGAGGTGGTGGTGTGGGCTCTGCTCAAAAAACCCATCACTTGACATTGATTCCCTTGCCAGTTATCGGCTGGTCTCTAACCATCCCTTTTTAGGGCAGGTTATTGAGTGGGTGGTGGTGGTGGCCTAGCAACTGCCTGTCTGGATCTCTTTCAGTCTGGTTTTTGTCTGGGCTATGGCATAGAGACTGTGCTTGTGCCTTCGCCATGAATTAGATCAGGGTCATTCGACCCTGCTTATTTTGTTAGATTTATCGGCTGCTTTGATACCGTTGACCATGAGATGTTGGTGACTCGCTTGTGGGATTGAGCTCGAATGGGTGGGACCATCCTTGATTGGTTCCACTCTTTCCTGGCTGGGAGAACTCCTCGTGTGGTGCTTGGGGATTGTTCTTCATCTCCACAAGACCTCACATGTGGTGTCCCACAAGGTTCTATTCTGTCCCCGCTCTTGTCCAACGTGTATATGCAGCCTTTGGGCAAGATTGTGAGACAGTATAGAGTGTGGTGACATCAATATGCTGATGACACCCAACTCTACCTCATTTTCATCTGACCCAGACCCGGCAGTCTCGGTGCTTACTCGATGTCTGGCAGCTGTTGGGGATTGGATGAGGGCGAGCTGACAGAAGTTGAAGGTGATGGTGGTGGAAAGGTCAGTGGATGTGGCAGTTCCCATCATTGATGGGGTCTGCCCTCTGCTGGTACACCAGGTCCATAGTCTGGACATGCTCCTTGATCTGTATCTCCGCCTGGGTCTCCAGGTAGGGGCTGTGGCGAGGAGTGTGTTTTGCCAAATACATCTGGTGCAATGGCTTCGGCCATATGTTTCAGATAGTGACCTGACCACCATCATCCATGCTTTCATTATCTCAAGATTGGACTATTGCAATGCACTCAACGTGGGGCTACCTATGGTGACGATCTGGAGACTGAAGCTAGTGCACAATGCTGCGGTCCGTCTCCTTACGGGGATGGGTTGCCGTGAGCACATTACACCAGTGCTCCGGGCTCTGCACTGGCTGTCTATAGTCTTCCAGGTCTGATTCAAGGTGCTGGTTCATACCATGGCCTTGGCCTGACTTACCTGCGGGACCACCTTGCTCTCCGTGCTCTGCAGCGACCTCTGCAGTCCGCTGGAGGTGCCCTTCTCAAGGTCCCCCATGTGTCCCGGGGAGCCACTATGGAGAGGGTATTCTTGGTGACTGCACCTAGGCTGTGGAACTCTCTCCCAGGGAAGGCCCGAGTGGCCCTGGATCTTCCCTCCTTCCATCGTATGTGCAAAACCTGGCTGTTCTGCCTGGCTTTTGGCAAGGGAGATGGGGTGTAGCATGGAATGGGGAGAGGGGTGGTTTTGGTTTTGTGCCTCTCTCTTTTTTTTTTTTTTTGGATTGTATGTTGTTGTATTTTTTTGTTTTGTTGATTTTATGTGTTTTAATGTTGTAAGCCGCCCTGGGCTGCTTGGAGCAGTAGGGGCGGGGTAGTAAATGATTTTATAAATAAATAAAATAGGGGACAGATCCATAATCTTCTTGAGCCTTCTCTTTCTAAGTACACCCTTTATGCACTCCCACCCAAGCAGCCCTTGGAGCTTGTACTAATTTTTAAGGTGGTCCCTGGGAGGGAAAAGGTTAGCACAAAGTATCACAGTTGTGTAAAATCCACCAACATACTAAGTTCTATCATCATCATTAAAGGGAATTCCAGTTGCTCTTAAATTATTTTTTTTTGACAGGTGAGATTTCTGCAGGAAGAGGGAGTTTATCTTTCATCAGAATAATCAGTATATCAGATAGCTCTGTTTTGCTTAATCGGCAGTGATTAATAATACTCAACTTCAGACCAGGCCTGCACTGAAAGAGAAATGCCACCTATTCAAATGCACCTTTGTGTTTTCCTGTGGTAATGTATTCAGAGCTTATCAATGAACTGATCTGTTGGTAGTTTCAAGGAGTACATTTAAGTTTCGGAGAGTGAAGCCTGATCCTGCAAGTTGTTACTTATGCAAAGCTCCCATTATTTTCAGTGAAAGTTGTTTTTTTTAATTTTTTATTTTTATTTTGCCTGAGTAAGGGAAGCAGGATTCATGCAATCAAGAAAATGAAGGAGTATATGAGTGCTCACATGATTAAAGTTATGTTTATGCTTCAGTTAGTACTTCGCTGGATTGGGGACCTAGCAACCAACACTAGAATTAGCAGCATATATATACCTCTCAATATTTCAAGTGGCCAAACAGGGTCCTAAACTTTGTCCCCTCATGCACACACGCTCACACAGACACTCTCTCTCATACACAGTCACACCCCTGTCCAGCAGCTTCCCTCTCTGATGTGAGAGAGGAGACCAGTGCTCTGATGGTGGCCACAGATCATCCACACAGGGGCTCCAGCACCTTAACTGTTTGAGGCATTGACCTTACCCAGGAACCTCCATAGGAATCAGGTTACATGATCAGTGCTGCAGCTCTTGAGCCTCATGGATTGACCCCTACCCATTCTGATTGGACAATCTTGACTCCTGCTCTGATTAGTTGGAGATGCTAGTATCACTTCCAGGTCATTGCCATTGTCTGGCATTGCTCAACAGTGCTTTCCCAGACTGTTGTTCCTAGTTGCATACCCCTTGCTCCTGCAGTCCTGCCCTAGATCTCCACCCTTACCAGTCCTCAGCCTTGCCTGCCTTCTAGTCCTACTCCTTGCCTGCCTCCCCATCTCACACATTCTGACACTTTGTTTCTGGTTTCTTGCTCAATGCCCTGATCCTTACATCACTTAGGCCGCTTCAGACCTCCCCCCACGCATATTCTGGTTGCGGGAGGGAATGCACATCCTGGATATGCGTGGGGTGCTGCCAATCTGAAAAAACCCCCCTCACGCAGCTTTGCCAGCAAACACCCACAAGAAATCCTGCTCTGTATCTCTGCGGTGTTTGCTGGGTGTGTGTGTGTGTGTGACACTTTTATACCAGCATCACCCCACACATATCCTGGCACTGCATTCCCTCCCGCAGTCAGAATATGCACATGCGAGGGGGGAGGGATTGGGGAAGGTCTGAAAGCAGCCTAAGCAATGACAGGATCAGGGCATTGAGCAATGAACCTGCTCCGTATCACTGCGGGTGTTTGCTGACAAAGCCATGCGGGGATGGGGGGGGGGGGCAGGATATGTGTGCGGGGGGGCGGGGCGGGGAGAGGCCTGAAAGCGGCCTTAGTGCCTTGATCCTATCTCCACTTATAGGGTCTGGATCCTGATGACCACGTGTGACTCAGCTCTAACACCTGCTGCCATCTTGGGGTAACTAGTATATCCAATAGAATTACTAGCTAGTGTTCCACTGATGTATAGGGCTGGATTAATGGAGGGGAATTAAGGACTGGAGCCTAGGGTCCTGGACTTTGAGGGGGCCCAAAATGGGGTTGGGATTGGAGATGGGGATGGAGAGATCATTAGTGGCATCTGGGAGAGGCCAGTGCTGGGGCTGGGACTGGGGCTACACCGGCTGAACTGAATATTCAAGAGTAGGCCCCAAATTTATCTCCACCCTTCCTGGGCCCCCTTCAAATTTAATCCATCTCTACTAATGCCAGCTGCATGGAAATAAATAGGACTTGTGCTGGTGAAGCACTTTGAGAAGCAGATGGAGTCCATCAATAGAGTCACTTGAATCCTAAGTTTACCAAGAACAATAATTTTTCTGTGTTCAACTTGCCCATGAACAGATCATTTTCCATTAAATTGTCAATGGTTTGAAAATATTTCCTGTTAGTTTCTATGAACGTGTCAGCCTATTGGTGTCTTCAGACCTGCAGTCAAAGTTTGGGGGCAATGAGCCAGATTGTCAAGCATACAGCAGGGAGGACTGTGTTTGGGTGGGTGTGGCCTGCTCAAGGTAGAGGCTATAATTTTACAAATAATTAGGGTTGCTTGTAATTTGCAGATGATTTGGGTGGATATTGTATTTAAAACATCTTTCACATCTTTGAAGTAATTCACACTCAAGTAGCACTCTTGGTCATGTAGCTATTCATATTTGAGTGATTCCTTAGAATGTCATTACAAATTTTAATGCCATGGAAACTAATATTTGTGTATCAATCAAATATAGACAACTTCCCCCACCACTTCCCTTTGCACAGCAAGAACAACTTCCTCATTCCAACACTTGCCAATGCCTATCGATCACCTTTTTATCCTGTACTCCTCTGCATGGTATCTGAGCACACAGCACAATGTTTAATGCGTATTACTGGATTAATCCAAATCATGCATTTAACAAACATACCTTGCCCAACTAGACTTTTAGCATGCTAATAAATCAATCATACTTCATCTTGATCTTGCATTTGGCCTTAAGATAAATGGAATTATGGTTAAATCAAAACTGGTTTTCTTCCCCTGATTGGTAAGATGTCCAGTTTTTTCAGGTCTGGCCAGGTTGCTGCAAAAATGTTTGTTCGGCATGCTTTCAACTGGCTCCACACTTATCTGGAATAAGAGATCAAAACAGGGTCTCTCATACATATTTGAAATTTGCCTAAGGTGCTGAGGGAGTTCCTTTGTCTTTTACTGTAGCTCAGGGTAAAGAGCAGGATGAAAAAGGAGTGAGTGGATTAACATTCTAATTTAACTGTGTGGGACGTGACTGAAACAAAGGCTTCTTTTAGATCAGTTGATGGTTAATCAATATGTAATGACTACCACTAGACTGCTAGTAAACTAGTGGTAGCCCAGAGCTAAATGGCTCAGCAAAGCTTCCATGGCTAAAATATTATTTTGAGAATGAAAAATGCAGCCATGAGGTCAATGGTTGTAATAAGAATACCAAAAATAGTGTTACATTGCTGTTAGAAACACATCAGCACACTGTATCAACACAGGCTGACTCATGTGGTTTCAAACAGGGCCTGTCAGTAGTTTGTGTTCAGTGGTAGTATTTTAAAAATCAGTCCTTTCTGCCAAAAGTCAGTGCCCAGTCACAGTAACTCGATCAGGGACTGGAGGGGGTCACAAGAAAGGGAAGGAGAAGGGAAATCCTTCCCCTTAGGAAACAAAGTGGCAGCGAATCTTAGTCTGCAACTGTTATTTAAGCCTAGCGGTTCGAATTGACACTAGAGTTCTGTCATTTCCTGCATGAACTCTGTTATTCTCCTAACTTCTGAGAGAATGGTGAATAGAAGAACTCAGTGATCTATGGAGAGGTGTTTTTTTTGGAGGGCTGGCCTTAGGGCATGGCAGTGAGGGCAATTACCCTGGGCCTCATGGGGTGGGCCACACAAGAGGTGCTTAACTGGACGTCTTTAGACATCACAAAGATCGGGTGTCAAAACCCCTAAGCATGTGTTTGGTCGTTATGTGTAAGCACCATAACAATCCCTACACCAATTTGACCACCTGTTGACACATGATGTTAGGGTGGCCATGTTGGATTGTGCAACAGTCACAAGTAAAAGCCCATTGCAAGCGCTGTAAGCTTAATATGGGGCTTGTCCAGTAGGGGGAGGGTCAGGGGATGAGACAGTTGGGTTTTTTCCTTCTCACCTCTCTTCTCCTCTCTCTGTCCTCCATCTTGTCCCATGCAGTCTGTACAGTATGGAAGCATGTCTTCTGAGTTCTTAGTAAAGTTCTGCTTTGAAGAAACTTCTGCTGTGTGGTATTCAACAAAAGCTAACTCTGAAGCTAATTTTGAAGACTAGAAGCAGCCCAGAAGGAGTACAGCCTGTGGAAAAAAAAAACCTCCCAGACACACAGGCCTACTGACTGTGAATAAGAAGGCCTAAATCCCAGAAGGGGAAAGGGATGGAAGCAAGTATGGCAAGCAGCTCAGAGCTCAGACTTTCAGTAGGAAAGCTGAACAATGTAAACTACCAATTGTGGAAGTTTAAAG
>QEPC01000531.1:1226730-1262406 GCA_003113815.1 Sphenodon punctatus
TTTAAAGAAAGACTGCTATATATGGAAAGCAGAACAGCAGAAACTGTCTCCACGAACACCTAAGCAGAGGGCTAAAGTCACAAACAGCAACACAGTTGCTCAACAATGGAGTGGGTGCTTCAGAGCAACGCAAGACAGCTCATCCCAAAATTGGTGTGTAGACTCTGGGGCAATGAGACACATGACTAGTGATAAAGGATTATTCACAGGGCTGGATGTGAACATTAAAGAAAGGATCTATTTTGCAGATGGGAGAAACATCAATTTGCGGAAGAATTGGACAAGGATTCCTGTACTGCAACCAGTCACAGGGAGGCACACTGACCATACCCATGAAAGATGTGCTCTATGTGCCCAACTTAGAAGGGGGACTCCTGTCCATGAGGCACCTGGCAGTGAGGGGGCTCACCATCCGTTTCCAGGGAGACGAATCCACAATTCAAAGTGGGACAAATGTACTGGCCAGAGCCACTGCAGATGAGCACCTGTACCGTCTGAGCACAGCAAAAGAACAGGCGAAGCTCACTGTGCACAAGCCACGCAATGACTACATCCACCTGTGGCATAGATGCATGGGACATAGACACCCAGACAGCATCAAGAAAATGCACGGGCAGCAGTTGACCAAAGACCTTAAGGTATCAACATGTCCCGTGATCATGAAATGCAACTGTTGCATCAAAGCCAAACCCACGAGGGCTACGCTTCTTAAGAAGAGTCAGAATAGAGCCACGAAACCACTTGATCTTGTACACAGCGATATCTGCGGCCCAATGAAGGTTCCCATGCCAGGAGGCAACCGGTATATGGTAACTTTCATTGACGACTATTCAAGGTACACGATCACATATGTCATGAAGAGTAAAGATGAAGTATTCGACAAACTTCAGGACTATGTGACCATGACGAGCAACAGGTTCCAGCGCAGACCAAAGACACTGTGGACTGACAATGGAGGTGAGTTCACAGTAAAGGAAGCAGAGAAGTTCCTGGGACTCCATGGAACTGAGCACCAAAAGACAGTGCCATATATACCCGAGCAGAACGGAACAGCTGAAAGGAAAAACAGAACGCTAACTGAAATGGTTAGATGCATGTTAACAGATTCTGGACTACCAGAAAGATACTGGGGTGAAGCAGTTGCTGCTACCTACCTACAAAATCAGCTGTATTCTAGAACAGTGAGGAAAACTTCATACGAACTGTAGCATGGTGAAAAACCTAGTGTGGACCACATCAGAGTATTTGGAAATAAGACGTACGTATATATCCCAGAGGACAAACATACCAAGCTGCAAAACAGAGCAGTGGAAGGCATCCTCGTAGGATAAAGTGAGCATTCCAAAAGCTACAGGATCCTCGATCCACACACAGACAGAATAACCATTAGTAACAGCGTGACATTTGTGGAAAACTCAAGCAACAGTGTGATGACTCTCCAAGGTCCAGGTGAAGGAGAACAATCAACCATGGACGAAACCACTGAAAGGGAGCAATGTTCTGAACAAATAGTCGAAATCGGCACAAATGTAACAGAAGTACAGGAACAGACACAGCCGGCTCCTGATGCTGAGCCAAGGCAGTCGATGAGGTCTAACAAAGACATTCCCCCCCACTCGTCTGTCCTACAAAGTCAGCACCAGTAAATTGTCAGAGGCAGCATCCTGGGAGGACATGTCGCAGATGTCAGAAGGGGAAGCAGAAAAATGGATAAGAGCGGCTGAAGAAGAAGTAAAGTCCATGCAGGACAACGCAACATGGACACTTACTCCACTGCCCGCAGGGAGAAAGACTATATGTTGTAAATGGACATTTAAAATAAAGCACAATGCGCAGGGAAATATTGAACGGTACAAGGCCCGACTTGTCATGAAAGGATATTCCCAGAAGTACGGAGAAGACTACGATGAAACATTTGCACCTGTAGTTAAGCACACTACAATCAGAACATTGTTAAGTATACCTGCCGGAAGAGGAATGCAAGTCAAACATATGGATGTGAAAACAGCATTCTTAAATGGTGAGCTGAAGGAAGATATTTGTATGGATCAACCACCGGGGTTTGCAGATGTTGAAAGGCCGGATCTTGTATGCAAACTGCACAAAAGCATATATGGGCTTAAGGAGGCCGCCAGAGCGTGGAACAGTAAAATAAACAAGGTGCTCATGAGAGAAAATTTTACCAGGAGCAAAGCAGATCCCTGCTTATACACAAAGAGACTAGGGGGTAGGTGGATCTTTGTATTAATTTATGTTGACGACCTCATCGTATGCTTTGAGCAAGAAGGGGATGAGCGCGAAACAATGAGAGCTCTAAATCAGGACTTTGAAACTAAGGACCTGGGTAACATAACGCACTACCTTGGAATACAAATTGAAAGACAAGAAGATGGAAACTAATTTCTCAACCAAAGACAGGCAATAGAAGAGATGATAGAAAGTTTCGGCATGGGGGTGCGAAGGAAGCAAATACCCCTATGGAAACAAACTACCCAAAGGAGATCAAAGAACCGAGCTTATTGCTGCAAGACAATAAGCAATACAGAAAGGCGATAGGAAAGCTCTTGTACATTGCCACAATCACAAGGCCTGAAATTGCGGTGGCAATAGGTATACTGTGTAGACAAGTCTCAGACCCAACCCAAAGGGATTGGGACGTAGTGAAGAGGGTGCACCTCAAGTTACGGCTCCCAGCAACTTCTGTGTCTGACCTGATTGGGTACGTGGATGCAGATTGGGCTGGAGACCATTCGGACCGAAAATCTACCAGTGGGTACCTTTTTTGCTTGGTGGAGGACCCATCAGCTGGTGCAGTAGGAAACTGCCTCAGTCGAGGAAAGTGTCACAGAGGCTTGAGTACATGGCAGCTGCACATGCCAGCCAAGAAGGAGCTGAGGAGCAGACTTCCTGGCACCAGGGGTGGAGACCAGGGGTTGTTTCAGGGCCAAATGATACCGATATAAAAAAAAACCTTTGAATTCGGTATCGGTATCAATAGTGCTATTTTCGATTGTTCGGCCAAGTTCGGCTGAACCGAACTCTGCCCAACCGAACCAACATCCGAACATCCAAACCGCGTTCTGTTCGCACATCCCTATGTGTAAGAGTGTGTTTATGTGTCAGAGTGAGCGCGTGTCTGTCTATGTATGTATGTGAGACAGATTGTGTGTGTATGTGTGTGTGAGAGAGATCAGAGAGAGTGTAAGACATGTGTCTGTCTGTGTGTGTGTGTGTGTGTGTGTGTGTGTTAGTGTCTATGTATGTGTGTCTATGTGAGAGTGTATGTGAGAGATCAGAGAGAGGGTGTGTAAGACTGTGTGTGAGTGTGTTTGTGTCAAAGTGTGTGTCTATGTATGTGTTTCTGTGAGTGAGTGAGTGTGTGTGAGAGAGAGTGTTGCTTCCTGTCTGGCCCCATGCCCCCCTCCACCCTCACATGGCTGTCCCCTCTTGAAGCCCCGATTTAAGCGCCCTGCCAGTTTTCACTGAGGCATTTTTCTAATGGCTGCTTTGTTTACTGGAGAGAAGCAGGCGTTTACCACTTTGTTTGGTGGGGAGTGGGGGATTGTATTTAAAACCGAGCCGTGTAATCGCATGCAGGCCACAGCAGTTGATATTGATAGGTCAGTGGCAGCATTTTCTTCCCACTGACTGGAGGATGTGTAGCTAGTGCTACAAATGTTATCTGGCTGCTGGCAAGAGGAATCAGCTGGTGGGACCCCGGGGATGTTAGCATATAATGGCACTGCCTATTGTAGAGCAAGGTCTGCCCCCTGCACTCTTGACAAAAGAATACCTCCCCTTTAAAAGAGGATGCTTATGAAAAAGTACATGTTGCAGGGCTGCAATGCAACCCTGCATCATGTATTTTTCACAAGCTCTTTTAAAGGGGAGATATGGTAACCTTACGTGACCACTCACATTGGAAAGGGTGCAAATTCAAAACTGATCAAAGGAATCACTGGGCTCTATTTTTTACACTACTAGGGAGAAATGGGACCAGTGGGAGAAAGACATTGGATGGAACTCTAGTAAGAGGGCTTTCTATCCCCCAGTGGCAGGGCTTCACGCAGCAGCAAGGCGTTTCCAGGGTTAAGTAATGTAATCTCCCTCCAGTGTTAACTCTGGGAACTCTTTACTGCTGGTTTAAGCCAGGTCACTGGCTTACCCTTTGTGTTGGCTCTGCCTACCCTTGGCTCTGCCTACTGTTGGCATGGCCCTGCCCACTTCTGGCCCTGCCTGCTGCACAACAAATTTGCATAAATTAGTATAAACTAGCATATGCAAATTCTATGCAAATGCGTGTCCTCTTTTCTGGTGATGCGTCTGTGGCCACCCTACACAATAACACCATTGCATCACAAGGACAAGTTGCATGTTCCGGCTGAACACATAGCCAACGTTAAGTCTAATGCTATCTCGTGGCATGTTAGCAGGTACGACATGGGGAATAAGGAAGCAGTGCTTGTGTGCTGAGATCAGGTGGTGAGCAAAACACCGATTTGCCCCAGGATGAGCTGTGTGTCTAAGCAACGCCACATCGTGAACACAGGGCCAAACTGGTGTTCATATCAAGGTCAAAACACACATTCAGACACCCATTGATGTTATGTCTAAATACGCCCACTGCAGCCACTTCTCCTGAGGACCCCCTGAAAGCCTGTTGCTACTACCACTGCTGCTCCTGAGGCTACTGGGACCCCACAGAAATGGCAGCAGCAGTGGTAATGGGCCTTCCTGGGCCCTTTTGAAGTAGTGCTGGGCCTCCTGGGCCCCTCCTGAGTGGCAGCACCATTGGTGATGGACCTCCCTGAGCCCCTCCAGAGTGGAAGTGTGGCACCTACAGCCATGTCACTGCTACTCCTCCAAGTGGGTCCTTTGGGACCGATGGCTGGCCCATGCCACCCCTAGTCCCGCTCATGACTTCACAACCCTGCCCCAGGCCCTACCAATCATAAGGCTGGACTCTCAACTTCCTTTGTAAACAATTTACATAATTACTAGCATTAAACATTTTTTGCCCCATGGAAAGGATAGTGGCACTGGGATGTGGGTTCTCAGCCCAGGCACCTACCCATCACGTCCATTCTGAATGTGTGCTTTTGATAGGCTTCTTATGTTATACATTAATTGTGACTGGTCTGTAGGGTAGACAAGACACGTCTCATTGCACTCTCTACCCAATCCCCCTAAATCCTGTTTCCATGTTGGGCAACACGACTATCTCAGTGTTAATGACAGAGGGTGATCCATCCTGGAATTTGAGGGATCAGGGCTTCCTCCTAATGACCATTTCAGAACTATAAGGCAATGCCAGCATGTGCGCGTGTTGACTCTCTCATCAGTGGCAATCTGCAGTAGAGTCATGGAAGTCAATGGACTTACAGTAGTGTAAATGAGGGCAGAAGTACATTCCAACAAGCAGTTCATTTCTATATAGTTGGGCCTTAATTCTGTTGCTCCTGAAACATTTGCATGAACAGAGTGGAGTGGAAAGTGGAATATGTACTCCTGAAAAACCAGGAGTGCATGCTTTGCTTTGGTTGGTATTTTGAGGTAACTGTTTGTGTGAACACTTGTCAATCTGAAGGTAGTGACCTTGGTTCAGTGACCATTACATTTCAGCTAGTGGAGAAATTGATGCGGTACTACTTCATTCATTTCATTCATTTATTTAAGCTTGTATCCTTTCCTTTCCCTTAAAGCTAAGAGAGGTTTACGTTGCTCAGCTGAATGCTGCGGAGGTGGAGTAGTTACTTGGCTAGTAATAACTAAACTGAAGTAGTTACTGCAATTTACTTCTGTTCATTGGCATGTGGCCAGAACGGCAGCTGTGATTGTCAAGCTATGTATTCCCACCCTCTCTCTTTCCCAAATTCATTACTTCTGCTTTCCTTCAGCTTTCGTTGGTTCCAGGAAGCAACGAATCCCTGAGACAGTGCCTGTGATGTGCTAACCAGCAGGTATTGAAACATAATTCCAGACTCTGATTACAGTCCAAACAAGAAAATAGTGGCTGTCTGACTCTAATCTCGATAATGCTGCCGAAACTTTTGTTTCCTCGTGAGTTCTGTTTACAAATATGTCCCCTGAGTAAACAGAAACATGACCCTTCATTAGCTTGTCTTATGCCAGCTGCAGTCAACACTGCTAATGGAAGCATGGACAAGATCTAATGCTCCTAAAAGATATTTACACAATCTCCGAGTTTCTCAACTTTGAGATATTGTTTTTGAGCTATTTGCAGGAGTGAAGAAAAGAACTGCACTTTAAGATGACCCGGTGACAAGAGCAGGGGACAGAATAACTATACTGCATGACAGATTATTACCTTTTGTATATGAAAATCAAATGTTGGAGAAAACAGTCTGGAGGTGAAACATAATTTCTATTCCTTTGATCTCTGATTAGGGACCATTATACATAGTTGTAATTTGAATCTCCTATCCTATAGCGATTTTGTTTCACTGAGAGATCTACTAGTCTTTGAGAATTTATAGCTACTAGGTATTTTCAAATTTTATTTTATTCCCTTGGAGAGCAATCCTCCAGCTGTTTAGCTGCAGGAGGGATGATTTCAGTGGGTCTCATGCTGGCACTAAGAGCTAGCTCTGGCACTAACCAGCAGAAGGACCACATCCTTAGTGTCATTACAGAAGAGATTCCCACAAAAGTGTAGCTAGGTTGGAATGGGTCTTGCGCAGAAGACAGAATGGGTCCCTCTGTCCCCACGCTCAGCAGCACCAGGGACACAGCAGCACCAGGAAGTGTAGGCCACTCAGGCTTATGGGCCCCAAGTGCAGAGGAACTGCTGTCCCTATTATAGTTACGTGCTTGGATTCCCAGATTTTGAGTTGGGATCTCAAGTGGAGTCACCAGTGGTGGATGGGTCATGATCCCAATTGGTATTTAAAGTACTTTGAATCTCTTCAGTGATCTCTGTGGGGTCACAGGCTTACATTTAAGTCTTAATATGGGGTCATGTAGGCAAAAAGTTTGGAAACTGCTGATTTAGGATGCAGTCCTTCCTCAATGTCGATGGGATTTTTACTTTTAAAGTCAATGGGAGAAGCATCGCTGCCTTAAGTCACTTTCAGACATGCCCCCCCCTCCCGGTGCATATTCTGGCTGTGGGGGGGGCGGGGTGGAAATGCGCAGGCAGAATATACGTGGGGATTGGCCGGTCTGAAAGCCCCCTGCCGGTCTGCAAGCTTTGCTGGCAGAGCAGAGACACACAGGGATGCAGAGCAGGAAATCAAGCTCTGTATCCATGCACATGTCTGCCAGCAAAGGTGGGGGCTTTCAGACCAGTTGATCCCCACGCATATTCTGGCTGCGCATTCCCCCCCGCAGCCAGAATAAGCGCCGGGGGGTGGGTGTGGGGTGGGTAGGGGTGGCATGTCTGAAAATGGTCTTAGAGTTTAACAGTTCCCAGAATTTTTGTTTATCATTTATGATCTGTTTGCACATCCAAGCATGAAAACAGACATGACGCTAACTACCCTTCAACCACCCTTGGTGGTCATTTATGCATGTTTCAGGGCTGCATAGGGTACCAATACAGCCCTGCAACATGCATAAATAACCAACAAGGGTGGTTAAAGGGTGGTTCGCTTCATGTCTGTTTTCACCCCAAATCTTGTGCTTTTTAAGCTATGTTTCTTTAATTAGACTTCCTTGTTTTAAAAAAACCCAACAGCTACATTTTTGTGGCATATTTTTTTTCTTAGCTTGTTACCCATCTTTGCTCAACAAACTTCTCTGTTCTTTCAGGTCTGTTTTTTTCCCCATCGCATTTTGCTCTCTTTACAAATATGCAGATTATTATTTTAACAGAACTATTTCTAAATCATGGAAGCATTTGAAAGTGCTCGTTTATATTTTTACAGGTATATGTTGCATGGAAATGTATCCTTTTAACCGGTCTATTTCCTTACAAAGCATTAAATTTAATGAGCACCACTGTTTTGACTGATTTCAGCAGAAAACCATAATGGAAGCAATGCTACATGATGTTTAGCACTTAGATGTCATTTCCCATCAGAGTGTTTTAAAGAGTTCCTTCAGATTTCTAAAATTCGTTATGCCTTTCTATGAATCAAGGGATGTCAGTGATGGTTGCATCCTCATTTGATTTCCTTTTTGAAAACCATCCTTTTACAGTGTTTTTAAATACACCCAACTATACATTTTTACAATCATGTTTAAACTGGACAGGCTCGTCTTCGACTAGCTAAGGCAAGACTCTTAGCCTCATTGAAACTTCAATGCAACTTTGAAACAGGTAAGCAGTTGCCAGTTTGGGGGCCATGGTCTACTCAGAGGGGATGGGGAAGCTTTTCTCTTCTATGAGCCATTTTGAAAATTGATACAAGCTCTGGGGGCTGAATAGAAGTTGCTAGAGAGAGCTCAGGATGGAGGGTGAGAAGGGAAAACAGGCTCCAGCTCATAGATCTGTGGCTGCCAGAGATATATCTCCCCTATCCTCAAGTATATGCCCTCGTCTCTGCTCCCTTCTCCGTGAGCATGTTCCGTCAGTGTTGGAGGGGTGAGGCTGGATTCAGGAATTGAAAAGGGGCCAAATAAAAAGAATCCCCCACAGGCTGGATTTGGCCCATGGGCTGGAGGTACCCCCTGCCTCATGTACAGGGTTCCAGGTTCTGAATTTGTTGCTTATTTCTTCAGTTAAGTGCCATTCAAATAAGTTGTGTACATGGCCTCTGCGACAGCTTGCCATAAAAAGAAACGTAAGTAGTTGTGGAAGTCAGAGACAAGCAATATCTGTTCACTTGGCAGCTTATGGGAGCTCTGTTTCCAAATGGCAAATCCCTGCTGCTGCTGTTGCCGCTATACGAGATCCAGCAGGATGAATGAAAGAGAACTATACATAAAAACATCAGCGAATGGGTGTTATCCAGGGTTATACGTGTCACAGCATCGTACACATCATGCTATGCATGGGGCCAGGGGATACACAGACCTGGTATATGCCACTATGAGCATGATAAAAATCGTTATGTCTGGTTGCATTCACACACCAAAGCAGGATGCATGTAAACTCTAGGATCGTTCATGGAGCAAATGCTACTGATCTGGGCAGACAACACAGGTCAGTAGTGCTCTCTGCAATGAGGTGGTTCCCCCTGAGGCCACCCACAGAGATAAGCTGTAGATTATGTGTGATTTCTCTTACCTTTGGCATTTTGTGGAATCAACAAGCCATAATGGCTGTCGGTATTTCATTCTGGTTCTTTACACAGTGCTACATAGAACTAAGCAATATTACAGCACAGAATCCATGTCAGCTGTTTGGATAGGGTTTCCTAAACTGTTTCACAGCCAGATACTGGCGAAGCATCAGTGCATGCAGTTACATCAACAGTTCTGGATTCAATGTACATCAGCTGTACGCATTTTAGTTATTAGGGTGGTCAAGGCAGTGGTACTGGTAACAATACAAACTGAGGGGGAGAGAAAGGGATGGGAGGGAAAGGTAGATTGGGAAATCAAAGTGGCCTGGGAAAATATAATCTTAGTGGCTCTGTTCTGGCAGCAAAGCCACCGGTGTGCCGGAAACGGGCCAAGGGGGCGTGGCTTGGGGCGGGCAGAGTGCACCAGATTTGGGGCCTATCAGAGCTGAGTCCCCAGACTCAGATCCTCAGCAGCCTGGCAGGGGTGAGCGGGAGGTTATGGGGGGATGGCAGGGGGGAGACTGCCACTGGTGGGGGTACTGGCCCTCATTTCAGTGCTCTGGCTCCCCAAATCACTCCGTTTCAGTGCTCAGTGGCCCCCAACCAAAAAAATCACTCTGTCCCTTGCTATGCATCCTACAGTAAGGCTTCTTCATTCCTGCATTAGCTGCACTAGTATTACACATGCCCTGTGTTTAGCTTAGCAAAGAGAAGACTAAGGGGAGAATTGATACCAGACTTCAATATCTACATTATTGTATATTAAGGCATCATTCCTTGCACCTGTAGTAATGCTGCACTGGAACACAATTAAGGAACAGCCTTGAAGGAATGCACCCTTTCTGCTAACGCACAGCTGCCTTCTCACACAACATTCCTACCACTCAGGATTTATATCCCCCATTCCTTCATTCCTACACCAGTTGTTACCCTCTATTAAACATATTAAATTAATTACATAAACATTTAAATCCAACATTCCTTCATTCCTACACCAGCTGCACTAGTATTCCCAGCCCCCAAAGAGCGAGGCCCCGCCCCAGCCCAGCCCCCCCACGCAGGCCCCAGTCCCAGGCAGGTCCCACCTGCTGCCCCATGGCTCCGTCCTCGAATCGCCGCTCGCCGCCACTGCTCTTCGTCGCCGCCACTGCACGCTCCTGCCATGAGGCTTCACCCTCCCGGAAGTTGCTTTTATACTACTTCCAGGAGGGAGCGAGAAGGGGCTAGACTCTCCTAGAAGTAGCATAAAAGCAACTTCCAGGAGGGCAAAGACTTGGGGCGGAGGGAGGGAGGGAGGGGACGGGGGGTTGGGACCAACAATTAAAAAAATAAAAATAAAATAAAAAAAACAGGCTGCAGGACTGGCCCTCCCAACCGACCCAGCCCACTGGGAATCCTCCCAGTGGGTTCAATGGCCAATCCGCCCCTGGTTATGACTCCTGAAACTTCACACCCTGGCCCTTGCATTAAATGTCATTGCATGCCCAAGTTGTTGGTTGGTGTGCACGCGCTCTCTCTCTCTATATACACACACACACACACACACACACTTCCCCAGACCTGACTCCCCATTCACCCCAGATGTCAATGACTGGGCAGACCTAAGGCCATGGTGGCTTCAGTAGTATCCTTCCGTGTGTGGTAGCTGGTTGGTCAGTCAGTCCCCTCACTTGTCTGGAGCAAAAGCAGAAGCAACAAGAGACTGTTTCACCATTTTGGGCACAGAGGAAAATTCTCTCCTTAATTTGGGGGCCTCTGCAACCCCTGCTGCAATGGCATCTACCACATCTTTGTTGCCGTCCTTGTCTGAGGATTTCAAAATGGCTGTGCCTTTCCCATTTCTATGGCACCATCCACTGATAATGGAGCCCACTGTACAGAAGGAGAGGAGGCCATTTTGAAATCCTGGGGCCTGGCATAAGAGTGGAGATGTGGTGGTTGCAGGGGTGTAACTACCATGGGGACATCTGGGATATTTGCCCCGGGGCCCACTGTGGCTGGGGGCCCATCCCTATGGCAGCTAAGCCAGCTGCCAGTCTGAGATTTTTTTTAAAAAAATCTTCTGCCCAGTCCGCCAGCCCAGGCCTCCCTGCTGATTTGCTGCATGCCCCCCCGCCCAGCGCGGACTTGTGGGCCGTATTTCAAGCTTCGCCCCCTGGTGCCGTGCGTCAGCCCAGCCCACCACATGGGAAAGAAGAAGTTGTGCGTGCCTTGCAATACTGGTACTTGTACTGCACCTGCATTGGTGTTCTCTCCTCCTCACATCTGTAGGCCGGCGACCAGGCACATTACACACACAAGGCAGTGTCAGTGGACCCAGCCAGAATTTTGGAAGTCCTGGTAAGTGCAGGAGCCGGGCGCTGCTGCCCACCACAGGCCCCTGCTGTCCTGAGCCTACTATTGCCCCCCATGGGACTCAGATGTCTAGTGGAGGCTGAAGTGGAGGAAGGCACCCACCTGTGGCCCTGCTCTGTGCCCTCGCCCCCCCCCCTCGCGGCACAGGCAAGCAGAGTCATGGCGCTGGCACGGCAGCCTGGTTGGCACCACCAGATCAGTACTGAATTTGGGAGCCGGCCTGCCCAGCCCCAGTGGGACAAGAAGAGACTCAGGGACCCAATCCCCAGACCCCTGCATTGTGGTGACCCCAACCAACCTGTTACCAAGTATCCAACAAGGCAGTCTGTGACAGTGTGACTGTCCTGCTACACAACAACAGCAGCAGGTGAGTCTACACACAGATGTGTGCTTGCCGCTTGTGGCGGGGAGAGGGGGTGGCGGGGGTGGCATGGGACCGTGGCCATTAAATGACCCAGGTTTGTTGTTCTCTTTTCCCTTCCCCCAGGGGTGGCAGCAGAAGTGCTGGCGCCAGGCCCCAGCCAACCCCCAGGGCTGCTCTGCTTGTAATTTTGCTTCACTAGTCTCTGGAGAAAGCTTTGAGCCAGCATGTATCAGAAAGCGCAGGGCATATCCTCCATCCTAAACCCTGGCCCAAACTGTGTGTGCACTGCAGCAACAGCCAGTCAGCCCAGCCCCAATGTCCAGTTAGTCAACCGGTTTCTGCAATGAATGGCCCAGCGATGCGGCACCCATCTTCCCTCTGTGAGGTGCAGGGAAGCAGGACACTCGGACAGGCCGCCTGAGACATGCAAGGCACAAGGCAAAAATATGCCCCACCTCTTTAACTGGCAATGTGGGGCAGGGGTTCCCATACCCCAGTAGCTGAGGCAATGGGGAGGGGTGGGGACAGCCCCACAGGAGCTAAGAGTCACAGGTGAGGAGAAGGCCCCTGCAGAAAGAGTCCATCCTGGGTACTCCGGAGCTCACTAGTCCAAAGGATACCAGGAGGACTCACCTCCCTGCAGCGTCCCCCCCCCAACCACAAAGCCGAGGTTATGGCCCCGGTGGTGGGTTGTGTATGCCCACGTGTGGGGCTTTTGTTTTAACCCATCTTCTGCACATCTGTGGAGAGAAGCAAGCTGCTTAGCTTCCCACTCAAAAATCCTGGCAGGGCACAAGAGAAGAGGCACTAGCAGCAAGCTGCCTCGCCTGTCCCATTAACCCCAAAAGCGATCATGGCTGGGGCGCTTCAGTCACTGAGAGACAGGGTGTGGGAGACAGGAAGGAGCCACCCAAGGGGACCAGCTGGAGACCCAACAATGAGTTGGCAAAGGGGTGTGGGGAGGGTCATTCCATCTTCTACTGCACACCAGAGCCTGTTCCAACCTACAGGGAGACAAGAGAGGGGCTGGATGTTGGAGGATTCTTCGAGTCTTTAGTGCTGTGGAGTACAGTTAACTGAGTTGCGGCAGAGGGGGACAGTGAGACGTCGTTCTCAGAGAATGCAACAAGGTGGAAGAAATTAAATTGACTTTCAGATATCTAAGAATTAGGCTATCATTGCCACCTTTAAAAGCTGGCACTCAAATGCTCTATTTGTTTATGAAGCTATTGGCAGGGCCCCGATTCTTCCGCGGAATTTTTAAAAAAATTCCGCGGGAGTCAGGGGCCAATTCTGCGCCTCGGCGCGATTTACCATGCGGGGGGGGGCTTGGCTTGCCTCCTCCTCCCCCCGCACTGGTAAAACCTATGGGCTTGCCCTCCCCAGCTGCCGGGGCTTGCCCTCCCCAGCTGCTGGGGTGTGCTTGACTCCCCCCCCCCAAAAAAAACCCCAAAAGGAATTGCCTTACCAGGGACGGCAGCAGCAGCTGCTCCGTCCAGCGCGCTCGTACTTCCTGCTCGTACTTCCTGGCCCCTCCCGACGGGGCCTCTCAGGGCGACGCAGCCGGATGACGTCATCTGGCTGCGTCGCCCTGAGAGGCCCCGTCGGGAGGGGCCAGGAAGTACGAGCAGGAAGTACGAGCGCGCTGGACGGAGCAGCTGCTGCTGCCGTCCCTGGTAAGTCAATTAATTATCTAAAGGGGGTGCCTCCCCCCCTGGCAACTGGGGAGGCTGGGGAGGGGAAGCCCCGAGGGTTTTTTCATTCCCCTCCCCTCATGGAATCTCCTGCCCCGCGTCCCCGCAGCGCAGGCTGGAAATTCTGCGCTGGGGTAAGCGGGGCAGGAGATTCCGCGGGGGGAGGGGAATTCCGCGGGAAATCTGCGAATCGCAGACCCGCGTTTCCCTCGGGGCCCTGGCTATTGGTGCCACTGTTACTCTCATAACAAGTGTCTCTCCTGTTACGCAACCTGCATAATTCCTTCAAAACAAAAGGAGCAAGGACAAAAACTAATAAAGGCTCAAAAATGCTGCTATCAGCACTGTGTGCCGTATCCCCATACCATTACGTGTATGTTAATTCTTTATTTTTTATTTAAAACAACAACAAAATCTTTTTTCCTCACAGTAACCTACTGGAAAAGCTGTCCAGGGCTGACAACTTAAGTTTACACACAAAATAGGTTTCCCTGCCTCACTCACTGTGGGATGCAAAGGCAGCTTCCTTCTTAATGGCTCTGGGAAAACCCAGGAATCCCAAGAAGTAAGGGTAATCTTCAAGATGCGCAAGGATATGTGTGTGAGGGCCTCTCAAAAGAGTTTGCCGGTGCACCAATAAGGGGTTTGAAACCCAATTCATTGTGGTTTACCTTTATACTTGTAAAGTATAGTGAGACAAAAGCTTTTGTCTCCTAGAATTATTGAATTTTAAGGTTGGAAGGGATTTCAGGGGTCATCCTGTCATACACAGATGACAAGGTCATACATAGGACCCAAGGACTTTATAGTTCAACACCAGAACCTTGAATTGTGCTTGTAGTCTACTGGAAGCCAACGTACACTCTGAAGCTTCCAGTGGCCCATCTTATAGCACTGAATAATGAATTACGATGAAAGAGTCCACTTATCAGGGCCAGCCTGAAGTTACTACAGGACGGGTTGTCTGTTCAGGCCACCAGATTAGGAACTGGCAGGGTGGAAACTGCATTGGGAAAGCAACAAGAAGCAATGTAAACTCTTCCTCCTCTGGCTGCAGCCAGGCTTATAAATAGAAGACATGGATGTCTTGTCTAGCTCCCGTCCCAAATGTTCAAACTAAAGTCCATAATAATATTATTGGATACGAAAAGTACTTGAAGTTAATTTGGAAGGTATGGAAGGCTTAGTCTCTTACTCTGCTACTGTGCAATGAATTTTAAGCCACTGAGGAAATATGTATGTATCAGGCACTCAACCTGTTACTTTATACTCGCAACTGCTGTGTTCCTTACATTGTATTCAAGTCCTTCACAATGCAATTGACCTCTTTACTTAAAAAATTGTTTCTACTATCCCCAACCCCCCAAAATGTTTGCGCCATTGCACAGTTCCCAACCTTCATTAATTGTACTACCAAATACCAAGTGATACTTGGTTTTTAATACCATGCATCATCAATGGTTTTTCAGTTAGGGATGGCAGAGGTGAGGTAGCCCCTCCGGGCAGCTGTGTACATATTGGGGGACTGGAAAGGGCAGACTATGGTGGTTGAAACCCCTCCATAGGGTGGAGTCAAATGTGTACTTCCTATTGCAGCTGTACCAAGCTTATAGTGAGATTCAGACAATCTGCTTCTCTGCCCATTTTTTTTGGTGGGGGTGGGGAGGGCATTTGGGCTGCTGTGTCTCTGGGCTGTTTCTGTCACTACTCCTGCTCCAGCAACAGCAGCACAGGGACTGTCTGGAGAATCAGCAGTGGCGCCCCCTCCTAGCGCTCCTTTGTTGTGTGTATGTGACACAATGATCTATCTTGCAGGGTGCTTCTGCGACCTATATAAGTCTCCTAGCCAAGAGCATGGGAAATGCATTGAAGCTAGTGTAGTCAGAGGGTCTGTCAGATCTGCCCCCTCGCTCTTTGTGCTTCAAGCCTCTGAGCAGGGATGGACCTGTCTGTAGTGATTGTTGTACAGCACCACTGTGTATATTGCTATATATAAATACAGTAGGGGTCTGTGGGAACTTGGAATAGGTGTACTACTGAGTTTACTTTTTTCCTCACATCAAGCTGTTCACGGATAAAATGTCAGCTCTGAGTGGAAGTGGTGGCAATCAGCCTACCCCGAAACATCGCAGTGGTGCAGTCAAGCAAAAGTTAGCTAAGGAGAAGAAGAAAAAGAGGCCAAGATACCAAAGTTTACATCTTTCTTAAGCGAGGCCACTGTTGACTCTTCCAAGGACGAGAAGTGCAGGACCTTCAATGGTGAGTGACATCTGCCATGTTAATGGAGAGGAAGATGTAAGAAAAGAGTCAAAAGGACAAGACAGCGATGATGAACAAGTTGATGAAGAGAGGGAAGCACCTGATGTAATGACTGTTAACAAAAGTGGAGAGAGTAAAATAAGAGGCAGTGAAGGGGAGACTGTAAGTGAGATTAGTGTGCCTGAGGACAGTTTGGCCTCACAAAATTATCCAACTGACAAAGCACTCTTCAGTGAACCCCTTATTACTCAAGACAAGCAGTTGATCATCTCAAATGGGCCATGCCAGCCATCAGGGCCATTTCCACAGGACTTCAGCAACCAGAAGCGACATTTTCCAGAAACTTTTTACACAACAGTAAACAAAGCTGGTGTGAAACTTCAATGACCATGGCTCTGCTACTCCCCAACATCAGACCATGTCTACTGTCAGGCATGTTGGCTTTTTTCAATTAAGGACAGAGAGGGGACTTGGGTAAAAGGAATTAATGACTGGCGTCCTCTGAAAAATAAAATAGAGTTGCATGGTCTCAGTTGCCCACCTCCAGTGTAGCATGGTTCTTCAGCAGTGCCATTTGAATAAAACAGTGACAAAGGATGAAAATTCTCATGGTTTCCACTTGAGCTTGCATGCTCCCTGTGACCTCTAAATGGCAGGGACAAAGCCAGGGTCAGTGTGACACTGATAATTCTATCATGCACTTGCCTCCAAAAATTTGCCTCTTTCCTTATAGCATCTTCTAATGTCACACTGACCCTGGCTTTGTCCAACCTGCCATTTAGAGGTCACAGGGAGCATGCAAGCTGAAGTGGAAACTGTGGGAATTTTCATTCAATTGTGTCACTTGTTGCAAAATATGATCCAGTACTGGACAAGTTGTTAAGTATGCCAGAAGGAACAGTAAAGTACCTGAGTCCTGATGTGAAGAATGAACTGATTGGCATACTCTCAAAGCATGTCAGGGATGGAATAATAAATGATACCAACAAAGTTCCATTTTTTGCTGCGATCGTGGATACAACCAAAGATATTGGGAAGAAGGATCAGCTCAGCCAGGTGATCCGCTATGTGTCTACTAAGACAGATGAACAAGGAATGCCAATTGACATAAAATATACGAGTCCTTCTTGGGCTTTGTTGAAGTGGAAGACCAGTCAGCAGCTGGTTTGACACATACTATTTTAAGCAGTATTGAAAGTAATGGACTAGACATTGAAAAACTGCAAGGCCAATGTTATGATGAAGCTGTAAATATGAGTGGTGTGTATGGTGGTGTGCAAACTAGAATTATTGCTCAACAGCCCAAAGCAACGTATGTCCACTGTGCTACCCACACCTTAAATTTAGTCTTGAATGATGCTATGTCTGATGTTCCAAAAGTGAGGAATTTTTTTGGAGTAGCAGAACAATTCTACACATTCTTCTCACACAGCATCAAGCAATGGCATACATTGTCCTTGTTTACCTCGGAGTCAAAAATCACACTGAAGAGACTGTGTCCAACAAGATGGTCATCATGATAGAACTCTCTAGTGGCCCTATGCTACTGCTTCACAGATATCCTCAAGGTGCTTAGGTAATACTCCTGAGCAAGAAGGATGAAATTGTTGAGGCAAGAGCTCTGAAAACTAAAATGCAGCAGTTCCAGTTTGTCTTTCTTGTACTGCTCACAAAAAAATTAGAATCTATCAACTGTGTTTCAAAGCTGCTACAGTCTCCACAAAGTGACCTCAGCAAAGCTGCAACTCTTCTCCAGACCTCTCATACTAATTTGCAAGAGGCCAGAAGTCAGTATGACTTGCTTCGCAAAACTGCTGTTGAAATCTCTAAAACATGGGGAATATCTCAGGAGTTTGAAGAGCGATGTGCACCAAGGGTGAAGAGGTTTCATGATGAGCTCTATGAGGACCAAAGACTAACATCTGCAAAAGAAAGATTCAGAGTCAATGTGTTCTTGGCTACACTGGACAGAGCCTCTTCACAGATGAAACAGCGCTTCGAGGGCCTAAATGAAGTAGTTTCTATGTTTGCTGCTCTTCAGCCATCAACACTGACAGCAGCAACTGATGATGAGTTGTATGCAGCTTGAGAATTTCTGGTCAGGCAATATGAAAATGGCTTGTCACCCTCTCTTCCTGGCCAGCTACTAGCATTCAGATCATGTCTGAAATCAGAAATTTCAAAATAAATAAATAAATAAAGGAAGTAGCTGCACTGCTGATGATTGAGAACCATGGTATAAGAACATAAGAAGTGCCATACTGGGTTAGACCAGTGGTCCATCTAGCCCAGCATCCTGTCTCCAACAGCGGTCAATCATGGTGGCTTGGGAGAAGCACCCAACAGGTCACAATGGGGGATCCATTCCCTGTTGTTTTCCCCCAGCTCCCGTCATGTTCCCCGATCCTGTCTGGCTAATAGCTGCTAATGGACCTATCTTCCAGAAACTTGTACAAACCTCTCTTAAACTCAACTATAGTACTGGCCCTTACCACAGCCTCTGGCAGCCTGGCTCTGCTGTCGATTGAAAACAAATGTGCAAGGAAGCTGGACGTTTAAAAAAATCATGGATGTGTTTGCAGTGCTAAAAGCATGGAAGAGGCCATTGCATAGCTGAGTACACGTTTTCTTCACCCTGTAATTTTATTTAATAAATACATTTTATTTAATAAGAACGTTTGTTGACAGTTTTATGCAATAAGGACACTGAGGAGAGGGAGAGGGAGAGGGACAGGGGAATCTATGGTGATGGGAGTGGGCAAGTCCATTTCTTGTCCTTGGGCCCATTCCAACCTAGCTACGCCCCTGGGTGGTTGTTGCTGTTACAGGGTGACTCATGAGGGACTGAATAAAGGAGGGACCTGCCGTTCATACTTCAATTTCAGTGGAAGATGTGTTTTCACTGTCCGCTTCTTTTTTATTCCCATGGTTGGAAGCACATTAGTTTGCTGTGTCATTTCTGCCTCATGGGGGCGACTAGGGTTGCCACGGAGACTCCCATAGGCCAAAATTGGAGTCTCTGTGTCAAACTGCATGCGGTGGCAAACCTAGAGGGTGACAGTTGTGAATGTTATTGGTGTCTGACGGTAATAATCTTTTTCCTGTTGGAGATCCTCAGCATGACGTTTGCAAGGCTATCAGAACTCCATAATGCTGGCACACTGCGTACTGCACCTTCCCATCCCACTGAAGTCCATGGGAGCTTTGCCACTGATTAACTTTTACAGCAAAACTGGATCTTTAGTTCAGAGAGAACTTTATGCTACTCAGAGAGTTTATTTCATTGAATTATGTTGTGGAAACCCCAGACAGGAATGGGTTCAAAGTTGCCATGTATCTTTCCTATTAAGTCAGTAAGTGGCCCTTCCCTTTTTTTGTTGTATTGATTCCCCCCCACCCCCTCCTCTCCTTCTCATTTAACATCTTACAGACTGCCAATTTAAAAATGGACCCTGGCTAATGATCTCAAGTCATAAAATACTTGCTAGAGCAGTGATGCTGGGCTGAAATGGAAGAGACTAAGGGTATTTTCAGATGTTACAAAATCGCTGTTCACCACACTGAATCACAGTGGATCCCGTGTGGTGGCAGCAATTCCGTGAATGTCTGTGTGACCCCCGCCAGATGTCCACCACAGTGATTGGCCACGATCAGGAAAGGGGCAAAAGTAACATCAGTTACCTTGCCCCTTTCTGGAATCATGCCCCGAACTACGATATGGGATCAGGCGCAATGGCCTCATTGGCTGCTACGCCCACTCATCTCTCTGTGGGCAGGCGGCTGAGGAAGCATGGGGGTGGGGTGGGGTCTGAGCAGCTGCACGTCACGCCGTGCAGCCCTGCCCCCTCCCCAAACCCTGGTAGCGATCAGGCCGGCATGTCTAAAGGCCAGCCGGCCGGCCTGATCACGGACCGGGATCCGAGACGCATCCCGGTCCAGGGTTCAGCGTGGTGGGCCAAATGGCCCGTCATGTCTGAAATTACCCTTAGAGAGATATTTATTTATGGTCTTTGATGGTAAATTAATACACCTTCTTCTGGTAGATGTTCCTCCCTCCCTTGTCTCTCCCTCTGTTCCCCCTTCCCTGTCTCCCCTCCCTCTGTCTTTAGATTGTAAGCTCTCGGGCAAGGATTGTGTCTGTCTTGTTTTCTATAAAGTGCCAGGTACATCGCTGGCACTATATAAATGCTTATAATAATTAATAATGTTTTTTTTCTAAAAGAGATGCTTCTCAAAGAACCAGCTCCATTCTGATTTCATCCACAACTAAAGTCATCGAGTTACATGGCAGATTTCTGTGCTGTGACTAAATATTACACAGCAATAATAGAAAATTAATATTCCATTGATATAACTCACTTTCCATGTAGTGGAAAGGATGCTGTTATTGAAAGGCAAGTAAATCTGGTAAGAGGGAAAGAGAAGAGGATAATAAACATGAGGATCCCGAAGGTATAAGCAAAAGAACCCCCACTTATAAATATAAAATGTAGCACAGTTTGTAAAGAAAACATCTGAGGTGCAACATAAAACCCTAGACAACTTTAGTTTAAATGACCTGTCCTTGGAATTTAGCAGATAACTCCTGCACAGCATTACAGGAATGTGTAATATTTTAACAAGGATGATCTGTTCTTGAAAAGCTTCTAACACCCAAACAGGCTTTCCTGCATCGTCACCAGGCATGCATGCAATCCTACTACTCAACTAATGGACTTAACATATTGCACTTATTGTGGCCAACTGCCAGTCATGTCACAGTCTGCATTCCTGCTTGTATTTCTTTGTCCCTCTTCCAGAGATCTTCCCAGTGACTCTACTCTTTCTGTTGGCATTTTCATATTATTCTGCAAACATTTGTTTAGTGCACTGACTGGATTCTTCTTCCACTATGTGTGCATGAGTTTCCCTGATTGCTCAGTGCCATGGTTGTGACCATGTCTTTATAAAGTGTCTAATTTCTTTGAGGGATTCCTTTACTGTTAGAAGTGGCGTGACTTCTGCCTTTATGGTCTTCCACCATTAAAGTAAGCTCCTGTAACACACTACACTCTGTCTTTGAACTACATACAAAGAACTTAGTAGCTGTCCATTGGAGCATTCAGATGTGAGGTGAAGGGCAGTACTAGGTGTAGTAGCTACCCTTCGCTATGTTATGGGGAAGTGCTACTAAGGAGGAGGAGGTTACTATGTAGAATACATTCCAGCAGCCTCACAATGCTGTGCTGCTTAAGGGTCTCTTTTTGCTTGGTGGAAGAGGGCATGCATTTCACTCACCCCAAACAGCAGCACTGCCTAGGTATAATGGGAATGGGGTGAAGGGCATCCAGGATGTGGATGGACCTGGGGTTTGGGGGAGAAAGGGGTCAGGATCAGGGTTGGAGGATGAGACAGGAAGGAAATGGGAGAAAAGACTAAGGACAAGGACTAGAGAGGCAGGACAAGAGCAAGGAACTGGGAACAAGACACAGAGCAAGAGCTGAAGGGGAGAGCTAGAAACAGGAGGAGGAATGAAAGAGAGTTGTTTCACTGGGCGTTTTTACACACACATTTCTCCTGGATGTTTGCTGTTACATCCTGAACCTTCTGTGTGTCTAAATCATTCACCCATATCTTAAACATCTGGTTCTTTGAACTTCTGCATAGAACTTCTCCCAGAACGTTTGTGTGTCAAAAGTTCTCCTGGTAAACTGCTTTGCTCCAGGCAGCTGTGGTCACTTGGTTTCCATGGCAGCCCCTCGCATCAACAGCTGCAGCTACTTTAGGCTGCCTCAGGGCAGTGTTTGTTTGTTTATTTTTATTTTCAAAATTTATTATCCCACCCCTCCTGCCCCAGATAGCTTGGGGTGGCTCACATCATACAAAATATAAAAACAACTTTAAAAACTTTAAAAGGTGGTACCAAATACCCACCCCCGCCCACCCCACCCAAACCCCGCATCCATCTCCCTCACCAAACGCCTGGCGGAACAGCCAGGTGTTACAACTTCATCAAAAGGAGGGGAGGTCGGAGCCAGCCAGGCCCCCACCGGCGGGGAGTTCCACAGCCGTGGTGCGGTCACCGAGAACACCCTCTCCTGTGTGGCCCCCCATGGATGACCGCAGGGGCTGATATCAAAGCCTGGGGGGGTGAGGCGGTCCCACAAATATGCAGGGCCTAGGCCGTTTAGGGCTTTATAGGCCAATACCAACATGTCGAATCGGGCCCGGAAAACCACTGGCAGCCAGTGCAGAGAACAGAGCACTGGTGTAATGTACTCCCGGTGACCCAACCCTACCAAAAGCCAGGCTGCCGCATTCTGCACCAGCAGCAACTTTCAAGCCGCACCATGGGTAGCCCCACGTAGAGCGCGTTACAATAGTCCAACCTGGAGGTGATGAAAGCATGGATGACGGTGGCTGGGTCAGAGTCTGAGACATATGGCCAAAGCCGTTGTACCAGGTATAGTTGGTGAAAAGCACTCCTCGCCACAGCCTCCACCTGGATATCCAGGCGGAGCTGCGCATCGAGGAGCACCCCCAGACTTCGAAGCTGGGAAACCAATGGAGGACAGACCGCATCAATGATGGGGGCTGCCATCTCCATCGGCTTACCCACCAAGATCAGCTTGTGTGAAGAATGCATCCAGGAACTGCCTCAGGACAGTGTGTGTGTGAAGAATGCATCCGGAACTTACTTGTGGATTTGTAAACCCAGAAGGCTGGAAGACCAGCACTTTAAGGTGTGTGTAAAAATGCCTACTGTTTCCTGGTGTTGCCAGCCACCCTTATACACTGACTGGCAACCAACCAGGAAGCTGGGAGGCATGGCAAGGACAGGGGACAGACAGAAGGGGGTGTGGCGAGGGAGGGAGGCCTCTTGGGGGGAGTGGCTGGGTCTGAGGCAAGGCAAAGTGGTGGTGCTGCAGGCCCAGCCACAGTCCCAAGAACTCCAGGGGAGAGGGTTCAAGATCCAGGTCCTGACACTAGGAATGCTGTGAACAAGAGATAGTGAGGGAAAACTACATACCATAGATTACAGAGCAACTCACCTGTTGCTGACAGTCGCATCTGATTGTAGTCTCGGTGTACGTGCCTAGTTAGTACAGGTAATCATAGATAGCCTACAGAATCTAAACTTGTCATTAGGGTTGAAGATTATTATGGAGATTTCCACTGTGAACATAATAGGTTATTCCTGGTTCCTGACATAGCTACCTATTAGTCTCTGAGGAAGAAAGTTTTAGTTATTGCTCACCTGACTATTAGTGTGTGTGTGTGTGTGTGTGTGTGTGTGTCCACTCACAACGGGGTTGCGACCTGAAAGAGGCAGATGAGTTTTGGTCAACAGATTATAAAGAGGTCAAGAGAAGAAGGGATCATGTTCATCTTCAGCAATGGGAGCAGAAGCCCACAATGCAGTGAGGGGAAGGTGGGAGTAAATCAGCTTAGTTTTGGAAGGAATTAAGGCACTACAGAGAAGGGAAGGAAGAAGCACTTTAGTGTGAGGAGAGAGAAGGCAGCCGAGTGAAGAAGGGACTCAGAGTGGAGAAAGGAAGTGGGACAGCCTTTGTTTGAAGGACAGAAGAATAAAAGTAAAACCAGATGTGACATGGGCCTGCTGTGGCCCGGGACTCACTGCATGTGTGATATCTCTTTTGGAACCAATTCAGAATAAATTTCTGCGGAAATTATTAGGGGTCCTCCAGGAACCCCTGCTGTATTGGTGAAGTTAGAAACTGGATGTATGTCTCTTGGGGTGCTTATAGCTAAATCCCTGCTTTTTTTTGCATTAAAATTGGCCTTGAGTACTAAGGATTTGCTTGCCCAAAGGTGTTTTGAGATAGAAAGGATCTCTGAAAGATATCCATGGATGAGGGTGGTAGATCTTCAATTAAAAAAATTGGGTCTCCTGCTCTCTTTTCTGATGCAAGTTCTGTTGAATATCGGGAAAAAGATGATAAGAGAGAGACTGGGTGATATAGATTTGCAGACCCTTAGATCTAAAGCTGATATGGTGCGAATCTCCCCCTTCTATCGTCAGATTCTCCCTCCTCGGATTGGTAGTGCTTATCTGTTGGCTTTGATTAATCCAGGCCTAAGGAGAGCCATTACTGCTCTTCGATTTCAGTCCTATATTTCAGCTATTTCTGAAGGAAGATATACAGGTCAACCTTATGCCCAGAGGTTATGTCCTTGTGGGGGAGATGTCATAGAAGATTTAGTGCACTATTTATTACACTGCCCATTGTACAAAGGTCTTCTTAGAGAGCTATGGTGTAAGATTGACCCTCCCATAGGTCTGTCCTCAAATGGTTTGGTATGCTTCTTATTGGCAGATGAGGCTGCTGCAGTTACAGAAGCAGTTGCTTGGTTTGATTATCATATAGCAATCCTTAGGGAGAAATATGTAACATAAGGGTGGGATGCCAGTGGCGATGGGTTTATGGAAAATTGGGAGGTATTGTATTGTATTGTATTATTTGTGTTATTGTGCTTTGAAATGTTATGATTGATTTATGTTTGAATTGTGTTGGTAAACTGTTTAGGATAACTTGATCATTTTATATTTTGTACCTTAAGCTTGTCATGGCAAAATGGCCAGAACAAGAAATAAATACCTACCACTGCATGTGTGGTCCTGCACTGCCAGATGTGGACCTGCTACTGCCCTGGGGCAGGTAGGTGGCTGGTCCAGAATGAGTCCTACATCCCTGGCATCCACTCTGGACCCATGTGGGTCAAAGTGGGTCACAGTGTCTGTTTGGGCCCACCGTGGGGTGGGGTGGGGTGGGTACCATGACTGGTCACTATGGCTGCCTGTCATGGAAAGGGGCAGGATGCTGGGAGTGGGGTAGGGGTGGGCCCAGCCAGCTGTATGTCTGTTGTGCCCTAACCCCTACTCAGGTCCTGCAGGCAGCAGGACAGCTCTCCTGGCAGCAGGCATGTTTCTGCTGCCAGAACTCCTGGCAGCAGTGCTGTTCGCTGATTTGGATAGTGGCCACCACTGTTTCCTGCCCCGGGCTGGGCAGGGGAGCCTCCGTACCATCTGCACATCTGTTTTTACCTCAGAGGCTAGAGCATGTTCCCTTCTAACTTTTAATCACTGAAAAATTGACCCATTGTCTCCAGGAGTATGACAGCAAGGGCAGGACTGAGGAGAGATAAGGGAATGCAGAGGACTCAGATTAATTTAATTATATGCAACACTTGGCATGGAGCAAGTGGGACAGAGAACAGAAGGAAAGGAAACTGAATTTCCTCCCAAATAAATAAATAAATACCTAAAAATAAAAGGAAAGTTTAGGAAGATAAAAACTGGGATTAAAAATAAAGCTGTTGCATTTTCCTGACTGTAGTACTGGATTGTATTCTTAGCTCAAGAATACCTGTCTGCTACAATATTTCCCTCAACATAAAGAAACTATGGGTAGATACACATTTAGTGGTGGTGTGGTGGTGGCCCAACATGGGGAGGGAAACCATGGCAGGGATGCTTCAGGCCAGACTGGGCTGCCGAACAAATGTGCCCACCATCCTGCTACCTGCATGGCCCAGGAACATGCAGCCGACTGCTGCCACACTGTGCCCAGTGCCCCACCTCCCACAATGACAGACAGTGATGGTGGTCAATGATAGCCGACCTGGGCTGGGATGACTGCTCAAGAACAGACATGATAGCAGGGGCGGTGCGCATTGCAGAGCACCAGGGGCATTGCCCCTCCTGGCCTGATCCAACCTCAGCACACTCTTCATGCTTTTAAAAAGAAAGAGAGAGAGAAAAAACTCACCTGAATCCCAAAGGCAGCAAGGGGGGGGAGGGGGGGAGCCAGTTACCCACTCCAGACTTGCTCTGAGTCCTCCAGTTCAGCAATCAGCTGAGTGCTCAGTGTTGTTGTTGTGCCTCCCTGGACACATGCAGGCAGGAGCTGAGGGGGGTGGGGGCCAGTGCCTCCTGCTGACCCTGCTCTAAGAAGTCCCTTAAGACAAAACTTTACAAAAGCGATTTGGGCTATTGGACTTAGAGCCCATGCTGCCTGAATGGGGGAAAAGCACTTTGCTTTTCCCACTAGTGGGGGCAGTGTTCCACAGAGCCCTATGGGCTGCTTTGAAAGACGCTGTCTGGACTGGAGACTCAAACACACAGGCAGTGTGTGCCAGTGTGCACAGATGCTGCTGTTGAGGGCTCAGGCTGCCTGCCTGTACCCCACCCCCTAGGGTGGGATTAAAAGAGAGCTCTCCTCATTTGGCATGCTGGTGATCTGTGCCATTTTGGTGGAGAGAGAGTGCTGGCTGGCCTGGCTTGTTTGTGGCTTTGTTACCCTATGCTGCTGCTGGACCTGCATCAGGCACATCCCCAATGGTGAGTTAGTTATTTTCATTATTTTTCTGGGAAACACTGTTGAAAAAGGGGCCTGGAGTGCTGCTTGGGGGGGGGGGAGAATGGGGCTTCAACAGAGCGGTAACAGTGAAGCATGTTTTGGGGGACAAGTGGAATTCCTTGCAGCTGCTTTTGCGGTGTGCTAAAACGTCACATAATACGGTTCAGTTGGTTAAAGTTCTGGTTTGCTTTTGCTTGTTTTGTGTTTGCATGTGCACTGCTAGTTTCCACTGCTCTTCTCCCAAACCCCTCAAGCATTTGCAAAGGCTGTGGCCATTTTCTGGTACCCCCACTGGCCATGGCTACTTTTGGTTAAAATTGGTCTCTTTCTTGGCTGTTTTTGACGTAAACCGTCTGCTTTTTGTGTTACAGGTAGGGCATCTAGGGGCTTGGATGGAAGGGTTTCTAATTTTGCTGAAATGTTCCTTGCATTTTTAAATGGCCCTGCCCTTTGCAGTTTGGTGGGATGTTGTGGCAGGCTTTTTCACTAATGGCTAGTCCTTGAATGAATGCTCTGTGTTTAGTTTCAGCAGCAGCTACCTCATACATTGCAACAGAGCTGTGTAGCATGTTTTGGGGGACAAGTGGAAATCCCCGCTGCTGCTTTTATGGTGTGCTAAGGACTGCACATAATGTTGTTGCCTTAGGATGGTTTGCTTTTCTTGCTCTGTGTTTGCATGATGCATTGCTGCTTTCCTTCTCCCCTCCCAAGCATGAGAAATTTGTGAGTCTACTGGTCATGGCTACTCTTTTCTTAAAATGGTCTCTTCACTGTTTCATTGTTGCTCTCTGCTGGAAAGTAGTTTCTGGCCTCTCTGCTTCTGACTGTGTGATTTTGAGAATCTTGCCTGGGGTTTTTGTTGAGAAACAGAAATGCATTTTAAAAATTTTGATGGGGCTGGTTTGGTGCCAACAGAGGCCTGTAACTGGCCAGACTTTTAAAAAAGGCCTGTATGCTTGGACAGACATTTGCCTGCCAGGGATACGATGTAGGTACTGGGAATGCTGGTCTCGATGGGTCTGGTTTGGTGGCAATGCAGGCCCTGAAACTGGTCAAACTTTTTAAAAAGGCCTGTGTGCTTGGATAGGCATTTGGCTGTTGGGGATAAGGTGTAACTACTAGGGATACTGGTCTGGATAGGCCTGGTTTGGTGACAATACAGCCCTGAAACTTGCCAAACTTTATAAAAAAGATCTGTTTGCTTGGACAGGCATTTGGCTGCCGGGGATACAGTGTTGGTACTGGGGATGCTGATTTGGATGGGGAGTGTTTGGTTGCTATAGAGATGTGCAACTGCTCTCCTTGTGAACAGAGGAGAAAGTAGGTAGGATCATGGCAGAAGAGAAGGCTGCAGACAACAAGGAGACCCCTTTCCCCCACTGAACCCATCTCTTCCCCTTACTCTTCTCGTGCACCAAAACCAAACCCTTTCCCTCCTACTCTCCTCTGTTGTTCTTCTCTTCCCTTTCATTCTCTTCTGATAAGAGAATGAAATCCCTCACATCTCTTCTCTTCTGAGAAGAGAATGAAAAGGATGCCATGAAAATCGAGGATTCGAGGGTTCAGGATAAAGGGAGGCGATGGCAATGTAATCTATTTTTGTAATCTGCTATGGTTAATTTGGACCCGGTGGGAGAGAGTGGATAGGACCCCAGTAAGAGGACTCTCTATCCCCCAGTGGGAGTGCTTCACACAGCAGCAAGAAATTCCCAGCGTTAACTAATGTAATGTCCATCCAATGTTAACCCTTGCTGCTGGGTTAAGCCATGCCACTGGCCTACCACTGCCCCTGGCTCTGCCTACCGCTGCCCTTGGCTCTGGCCTGCCAGCGGCAAAGCCACTGGCAGAAGGTTCAACCCAACCACTGCCCCACCAGCCGCCATTGCATGATAGTCCTCTGTGGCTTTAGCCCGGGCTGTGAGCTTGGATGTTTTCTGAGGTCAGAGCCCAGGCTAGCTGGCAACATGGCCCGGGGCAATCCTGGGTCAACAACTGGCAGCTCCTGCATACACACGTAGGTGAGGTCTGGGTCAAAACAGGCCACAATGGGCCACTGTTGCATCTATTTTTACCCGTTGTGGACAGGGGTGTAGCCAGGGTGGAATAGGCCCCTGGCCAAGAAGTCAAGGTGGGCCTCTCTCTTTGTGTCCTGCCGGTGGGCCTAGGAGTGCTACCCAGCTCAACAGGCCTGGGGGAGCTGCTATCAAACACACAAGACACCCAAAATGCAGTCAGTCTATTAAGCGCATTATGACATGCAAAGAGACATATATACATATAACCAGTTCAGTTGTCCCCCCATAATCAATTTATGCTGCCCCCACCCCATAACCAGTTCACTTGCACCCCCGGGGCAGCATTAATTGATTATATGGGGGACACAAATGAACTAGTTATGGGGTGGGGGCTTAAAGACTGTATTCCTTAGCAATAACTTCATTAAGAAGAGTTAGTGATATAGAAGCCATAATAATGTCAGAACCATATTTGCAGATTTTCCAAGATAGAATAGATATTGCTTTACATCCTAAATTCCTACCTAAGATAGTATAAGTAAGACAGTTGTGAGAATGTGGCCCTTTTTACACGGGCCTCTCCCACCCATGAACATGCAGATTTCTGCATGTTCATGGGTGGGGGAGCCCTGTGTGAACAATGTGGTGCCTACGGTGAGTATGGGTGCACGCGCCCACCTAACATGCATCCCCACTCACGGAGCAACTGGGGGAAATGGCAGTTGCTCCATGGGTGCAGATGAGTGGGGGGTGAGTGGGGATGCATGTGCGGCCGTGTGCACACCCCACCCATGCACCGGCATGCCCATGGATCCCCCACCCGGTGGAGCTGTGTAAAAAGGGTCTGTAAGGAGCCACTCAAAGAAGAACAGAAGGTTGCTGCCTTGCAAACAAAGTTCTTTGAGATGGTTCCTAACATTCTCACAACACGTACCCTTCCAGCCCAGCATGGAATTTTCGTATATTACTAGATAGGGTTGGAAGGAGCTGTCTTTCTAAGGGGGAGAGTGCTTTTTATACTAGAGGAGCTCGAGACCATCACGTGGTCTATTATTTGAATATGGTGAGCAGCATGCACAACCCAGTTGTGAGAATGTTAGGACCCATCTCAAAGAACCTTCTCTACAAGGCAACAACCTTCTGATCATTCATATGGGGAGGAGTTTGTTTACAAACAGCTTTATCTCCCAGTTGGATAGGTGTCCTGCTGCTGCTTCTGCAGCACTACTAGAATGCAGAGGCAGGTGAGGGATGGGGACCTCCCCATGATGTGGGGGTACCCTGCACCCAGGCCTCCTTCAGCTCAGTGCAGGCACGCAGCCCCTGCGGGGCCAGGCAGTGGTCCCTGGGACCTAGAGGACCCCCAGCTTTATGCTGGGTTAGCTCAATGAACTCTACGCCTGGTTGTGGATTCTGGGAGCAATAGTGAAGTTAAGTACAGAAGGTTACCTAAATTATATATTAAGGTTGCCATACATATTTCTATGACTCCAGCTGTGGTAAAGGTAAGGGGATCAGTCTGGGTGGGAGAGTATTATTAGGCAGCTTAGCATGTTTGGTATTAAATCATTAAGAGAAATTATGGTTCTTGGACCAAGACACACTTGCTGATAGCTTGTGGAGGACTGGCTGATTGCATGGTGCTAGCCTCTCTTCACTTCCATTTGCTAAACCTGCATTAAAAGACAGCTACAAAAAACCATAGGAACACTTCCATACTACCATAGTACTTTCCTGTGCAAATAGGTGTTGCAGCTGTCACAGTTATGTCATGGATTTTACACATAACAAATGGTCATAAATGGTGATTTATCTGACAATCACATGATAGTGATGCATGTGGACAATCTAGGTATTTATTAATTTATTTAAATTTATTATCCCACACTAACTCAAGGGCTCAGTTATTAATTTATTATGTATTCAAACGTATATGCTGCTTTCCCCACAAAGGCTCAGGGTGGTTTACAATACATAAAACAATAAAATCGATATTCGATACAATAAAAACTCCTGCCCTCACGACAAAACACTCATCCTCCTCCACATTCCTATCCAAAAACCTAACCAAACCCTATCCCCACCCGCCAAATGCTCTTTCAAATAAAAGAGTTTTACACCACCCCTGGAAAATGCTTAGTCTCGGGCTCAAGTGAACTTCCTGGGGAAGGGAGTTCCAGAAAAACCAAGGCAACAGCTGAGAATGCACCCCATCAAATGGAAAAGGGAAACAGATGGAACCTGCAAGAGGGCACCCTTGACTGATTGTAGGGGCCACAATGGGACATAGTAGAACAGGCGGTCTTTCAGATCTATGGGACCTAGACCATTTAGGGATTTAAAGGTCCAAATCAGCACCTTGAATTGTGCCCAGAAAGCTATAGGCAGCCAGTGCAGACTTTGGAGCACCAGTTAAATGTGCTCTCAATGACTTGTGCCCCAAAGGAGCTGAGCTGCTGCACTCTGCCCCAGCTGCAGCTTCCGATCAGTCATCAAGACCAGGGCAGCCCCACATAGAGCATGTTGCAGTAATCTCGCCATGAGATGATGAAAGCACGGATGACAGCGGCCAGATCTGAGTCAGAGAGAAAAGGCCACAGCCTCCTCACCAGATGTAGTTGGTAAAAAGCGCCCTTCGCCACCTGTTGTTTCAGGTGCAGTGAGGGACGCAAAAGCACTCCAAAGCTGCGAATCTGAGTGACCAGAGGAGGCAAACCCCATCAAAAACTGGTGTCCCAATCCCTTCCAAGTCACAAGACCGGTCAACCATAATCACTTCAGTCTTGTCAGGATTCATCTTCAATTGGCTCACCCAGTTCCTAACAGCAGCCAGGCATTGGCTAAGTGCCATGACTGCAGGACCTGGGTTCGAAGAAAAGAGGAGGTAGAGCTGGGTGTCATCAGCATATCAGTGGCACCTCACCCCAAACCATGATGATGTCGTGCAGCAGTCTCAGGCACACATCGAACAAGAGGGGGTACAGAATAGAACCCTGCAGGACACCACAGCGGGGACAAGAAACTGCCAATCACTACCTGCTGGGTCTTCCCCAACAGAAAAGAATGGAACCACTCAAGTGCAGTCCCGCGAACCCCTGCCAGGTACCAGAGTGGTGCCAAAAATACCCCATGATCAACTATATCAAATGCTACTGAAAGATCTAACAAGGTCAACAAGGTAGAATCCCCCCATCCCATTTTAAGACACAGATCATTGACCAAAGCCACAAACACCACAAACACCAACAACATCACCTAGTGCTACTGTTGCTGCCACCGCTGATGTTTCAAGGTGTTGGTGTTGACCTTTAAAACCCTAAGCGACCTGGGCCCTGCCTACCTGTGGGACTGCCTCACCCTCCGGATCCTATTAACCCCTGCAGTTGGTCGGGGGCACCCTCCTCGAGGTCCCCTGGGTTTCTCAGGTATCGAACTTGCGGAGGGCGTTCTCTGTGGCCACGTTGCAGTTGTGGAACTCCCTCCCGCTGGAGGTCCGCTTGGCCACCGACCTCCCCTCTTTTCGTAGACAATGTAAGACCTGGCTGTTCCGCCATAACTTTCCCAAGGGAGATGGGGTGGGTGGGTTGGGTTAGGGAGGGGTAGCAGGTAACTTGATTCTATTGTGGGGTTTTAATTGTATTCTTGTTTATTTTAATATGTTTTAACATGTTGTTAGCCACCCCAAGATGCTTTTAGCAGGAGGGGGCGGGAGACACATTTTATAATAAACAAATAAATTAAATAAACACAGTCTCTGTGCCATACACAGATTGAAAACCTGACTGAAATGGGTCCAGGAATCCGATTGAGATGAACCTGGAGCTGGTGGGCAACTACCCCATTCAATAATAAATAAAATAAATAAAAATAAATAATAACCTTCCTAAAAGGGAAGGGGATAGAGACAGGCTGATAGCTGGCTGGCAGATTACAAGGCAGATTACAGCATATACAATTATATAATCAATAGACATAAATAAAATAATTTAAAATCACTTATCCCAAACCTCCCTATACTCTATCCGTGCTTGCCAAATACCCAGCCACATAAAAAAGTCTTATATACAGGAGGGCATTCTCAGCGGATGCACCGTCACTTTGGAATGCTCTCTCAGCCTGGATCGCCTGGCCTTCTGACGTAGTTGCAAGATGTGGCTTTTCCGCCAGGTATTTTTTTTGGGGGGGGAAGGGAATGGGGGATGGGTTAGGGTGGATTTTGTACGTAGATCTTTATTTTTGTTTTTTGTGATTTTACTGATGATTTTATGAAATTGTATTTTTGTATGGTTTTATTTTGTGAGTTGCCCTGGGACACCACTGGTGAGATGGGTGGGGTATTAAGCCTAACTAACTAACTAACTAACTAACTAACTAACTAACTAACTAACTAATAAATTATATTGCAGATGAACAGGCTTGGACTAAGACTAACCACCAGGAAAGGGAGTTCTTTAATTGTTCCTCAGCTACTGGGTATGCCTCTCTGAATGCCCTTGCTGTGCAAGCTTAACAAGAAGATGGTACATGCAAGAGGGCACTCCTGGCTGAGCACAGAGGCCATGATGGGACGTGAGGGAGGAGGTCGTCTTTCAGAAAATCTGTGGCATCCACTATAAACAGATGCGCAGCCACAGTGATTGCTGCACATCCCAGGTCAGGGGGTGGCCACCCCCAGCCAGGTCAGCTCGGGGAACAGAACACACATTCCCATGGCCTGATTCGGTCTGGGAGAGGACAGGGAGTGATGCGCGGCTGGTTGGCTCTGTACCCCCCTGGTGTGCCTGGAACTCTAGTCCCTGCTATGATGCAGGCAGCCATCGCTGGCTGCCATGGCAACCCCCCCACACTGGGCAGGGTAGACATGAAACAGATGCACCCACCCAGTTTGGCTCGCTCTGGTCCACTGGGGTGGTTCCTGGGTCCGGACCATGTGCCTGGTAGCTTCCAGGCCCACATTTCTGGCCCAGCCGCCTACCCTGCTGGGTTCTGAACCAGGCCCACATTTGGTGGGCCTGGAACAGATGTGAAGGTTCAGTGCTGGCCCAGGCAAGTCAGAGCGGGCTGAACTGGGCCAGTGTCACATTTGAAAACACCCTAAGTTGCAATTTGAGATTCCTTGAGCAATTATCATTTAAATGAGAGTTGGGATTGGGCAAAAGGAAAGGCACATGCTATGAGTATTTGCTTTTATCCTATTCCATTGACATCTTTGATAATATTTTACATTAATGTCTAGGTTTGTGTCAATGGAGTAAGGCATACACTATGAGTTAAGTTTAATTTTGGACAAAGTAGACCTCACCCTGTTATTTAATTAGTGGTACCTACAGGAACATCAGAACTTCTGTTTCAGGGGTTGTTGGTCCTTGAAACATCAAAATATACATCATGTACTCTACGCTGCAGTTTCACCAATATTACACAACTCAAAATAAATGCACACGCCCATGAAAACTAGACAAACTGGCTGTTACAACTACATATAGTTCCCTGTGTTGATTAGAAATTCTGCCTTTATCTTGATTGGCATGGAGATCAAAGTGGAAAAAAGTCATAAATAAAAGAAAACCTACAATGGAATCTATGGAAATAAGTGGTTCGGGAAATAGTTTCAGGAGATAAAATTGCATGAGAGGAACTCAAAAAAATGTGATGAAAAATATGAAAATTAGTTTTTCATAATGTATAGTTTGCAGACTTGATTCTGAAGCCATTTGTTCACTAAGGGGAGGCCCATTGGTTTCAATAGGCCTGCTAACGTGAGCAAAGACAGTGGGACTGGTCTAGTGGTTTTCAGCTTTTGGGGAGTCAGTCATAGAACTCTAGACTTGGAAGGGACTCCAACAGTCACCTAGTCCAACACCTTGCTTTGAAGCAAGTTGCCCTGTATCTACACGATCATAGATAGATACTTCTCCACTCTACTTTTGAAGACAGCCAGTGATCAAGACACCATAACCTCCCTTGGCAACCTATTCCATTGTCCAACTGTTTTTACAATTACAAAGATTTTCCTAAGATTCATCTGAAATGTATCTTGCTGCTGTTCAAGACCATTGACTCTTGTCCCATCCTGTGTGACCAACATGAAGAATAACTGTTCTCCGTCATTCTTATGGAAAACTTTTAGATATTTACGCTCCTGTCATATCCTTCTCTTTGCCTTTTCTCTACTGTAAACATTCCCAATTCTGTCAGCTTTTCTTTGTGTGACTTGCATTCCAAGGCCCTTTATCAACTTTGTTGCTCTCCACAGAATCCTCCCCAGTTTACCAATATCCTTCTTGAAGACTGGTGCCCCACATTGAACAAAATACTCCAGATGACTCAGATCTCTAAACTGCCGACTAGTTTTACACCATCGCTTCCAAATTCCAATATCTTGGGTACAGTGTTTCTGCTCATGTAAAACAAAATGTCATTTGCCTTTTTGGCAAGTCACATTGGGTATTTTCAGATGTGACACCCCCGCCCATGGTCATGCTTAACCCAGCGTGGCCATGGACGGGGGTGTCAAGTCTGCTTCCATCCCGCCAGATGTTTACCATGGGTGGGAGCAGAAGTAACCCTGGACTGTGGAAGGGTTTGGCTCCCAGCCAATGCACAAACCATGTTAAGCCCTACCACGGTCTGGGGTAGGTGTCCCTGGACCGTGGTAGATTGGGCCATCATGTCTGATGGCCTGTGGCTGGAGCAGTTCCGGGTGGGCACAGCGGCCTCTTAGGCCTCTGCATCCGCCTGTCAGGGAGGAGGCAGGACTGCGCTGAGGTGAGTGGGGGTGGGGCTGTGTGGACCCATGTCAGCACATCTCCCACCCCCTCCCCAGCCCTGGCCTCTGGAATGTCGGTTCGGTGGCCAGGCAGACCCCTGCCCGGGGTGAGGGGGCTCACCCCAGTGTGGGTTTAAACATGGCGGCTCACTCAGCATGGCAGCTCACTGAGCTAATGGGTAAAAATACCAATCGTTGACTCATATTTAGCAGTGTGCTATCCCCTACCCACTTATCCTTGTTTTATACCTATACATTTGTTTTTTTCATTCATATGTGTGATGCTTTCAATTTGTTGTAGTTAAATTATTTCTTTTTAAAAATTTCTTCCAGCCAAGATCTTTAATTTATCTAAATTGTTTTGTGTTGTAATCTTGCCATCAAAAGCATTTACAGCCCTTCCAATTTTGCCATCTGCACATTTGAGGTATGCTCTCCGCTTTCTTCCAAATCATACTCAGCTCTCCCTCTCTTTTTCTACCGACCCAGGTCACACAGTCTCCTTATTTTTCCAGTGCCTGTCAGCTGTGGGGGCTTGGATGAAGTTGAGCCATCTGCAATTGAATCCTGACAAGACGGAGGTAATGTTGGTGGGCGAGGGCTTGGGGGACCTGGGGGTGGTTGAATCCCCTCTTGTTGGGGGGGTTCGCCCTCCCATGGTCTCTCAAGTG
>QEPC01000531.1:1278456-1304495 GCA_003113815.1 Sphenodon punctatus
ATACAGGGAACCTGAGGTGGTTGAAGCGGGAGGGTAGATGGTTAGAGTACACGTGGCATTTGACTCATGCTGAAGCCAACTGATTGCAGCATACATTGTTTTTGAAGGACAAAGCTGTGGCCATGATGGTAGTGAAGAAAGCTTTCTCCTCCGCTATCATAGCATCTGCAAAGTCTCATCCTGTGGAACTGTTGCAAGTGGTGAATGGCCTGGTTAATCTGGTCTGTCTCTACTGTGAACTAGAGTAATCTATTGCCTGCTGTGACATTTTTATTAATTACCTTGCAGACCAAATCACTTGTGTTCATCACAACTTGGGTGCTGCTACTTTGATTACAGAATCAGAATTTGGGGTTGTGGAAGCTCAGCCTTGTCCTGTTTGTTTGGATTAGTTTTAATTAGTGTCACCCACTGATGCTGAGGATGTGCCTGGAGCGATTCAGGCAACTAGTTGTGAATTAGATCCTTGCCCATCCTGGCCAGTAAAAGTCAGCCGGGAGATGCTGGGGCTGTTGCTGGCTGGGGTTGTCAATGTTTCCCTATGGAAGGATAATGTGTCGAACATTCTTAAACCTGTGGCTGTTCAGTCCCTGCTCAAGAAACCATCTTCGGATGCTGAGTCCCTCTGGCCAGCTATCTCTCTGTTTCTGACCTTCGCCTTTTAGGAAAGGTTATTAACAGGTGGTTGCCTAGCAGCTTCAGGCTCATCTTGATGCTATTGGATTCCTGGGTCCATTTCAGTCAGGTTTTAGATTGGGTTATAGCAAGGAGACTACGCTTGTGGCCTTGGTCGATGATCTATGCATGGAGATTGACAAAGTGAACAGTGCCCTGTTGTTCTTGTTAGACCTTTCTGTGGCCTTTGATACAGTTGGTCATGAGGTATTGTTAACACAACTGTGGGACTTGGCAGGCATGTGCAGGACTGCTTTTGAGTGGTTCGATTCATTCTGTCAGGGAGGTCCTAGTGGGTGGTGATGGGAGATTGCTTGTCATCCCCTTGGGACTTCTCCTGCGGAGTCTCACAGGGTTCTATCCTGTCTGCCCTCTTGTTCAATGTGTATCTGAGGCCGCTGGGCAAGATCATTCAGAGGCTTGGAGTGAAGTGCCATCAGTATGCTGATGACACCCAGCTCTACCTCTCTTTTTCATCTGACCCAGGTCCTGCAGACTTGGTGCTTACCCAATAGCTAGCTGCTGTTGGGGACTGAATGAGGGTGAATCAATTTAAACTGAATTCAGACAAGACTGAAGTGATGACAGTTGACCGATCCTGTGACTTGGAGAGGATTGGGACCCCTGTCATTGAAGGGGTCTGTCCCTCTCTGGTTACTTAGGTTCACAGCCTTGGAGTGCTTCTGGACGCCTTGCTGCAGCTGGGACATGAGGTTGTAGTGGTGGCTTGGAGGAGCGCTTTTCTCCAATTTCATCTGGTGAGGAGGCTGCTGCCCTTTCTTTCTGATTCAGATCTGGCTACCAACATCCATGTTTTCATTACCTCAAGGCTAGATTACTACAATGCGCTCTACGTGGGACTGCCTTTGATTACTGTTTGGGAGCTGCAGTTGGTGAAGAATACAAGGGCCTGGCTCCTTGCCGGGAGCACATTACACCTGTGTTTCACAGTCTTCACTGGCTTCTTATAGCTTTCTAGGCACAATGCAAGGTGCTAGTTTTGACCTTTAAAACCCTAAATGGCCTGGGCCCCACATATCTGAAAGACTGCTTTTCCTGCTATGCTCCACTGTGATCCCTGAGGTCATCTGGAAGCGCTCTCTTGGGGGTACCACCATCCAATCTTGTTCATATGACAAGGACCAGCAGAGAGTCATTCTCTGCCCCAGCATTGTGGAACTCCCCTATGGAGGTCCATCGGAGCCCAAGCGTGAACATATTCTGGAGGCAGACTAAAACGTTCCTTTTTGACAAAGCATTTGGGAGGTTCTGGATAGGGGCTAGGGTGGGTGAGTTTATTTATTATTTATTTATTTATTTCTAAAACGTATATGCCGCCCCCTCCTGCCTCAGGCATGTCGGGGCAGCTCACAGCATTTTAAAACATATTAAAATATACAATAAACAACAATTAAAACAGCAATTAAAACCCATTCCCACCCACCCCATCTCCCTCGCTAAAGGCCTGGCAGAACAGCCAGGTCTTACAGTGTCTGCGGAAAGAGGGGAGGTCGGTAATCAAGTGGACCTCCAATGGGAGGGAGTTCCACAGCTGCAGTGCAGCCATGGAGAATGCCTTCCTCATGGTGAACACCTGGGGGACCCCGAGGAGGATGCTCCCAGCCGACCGCAGGAGCTGATCCTGGACCCGGAGAGTGAGGTGGTCCTGCAGGTAGGTAGGGCCCAAGTCGTTTAGGGCTTTAAAGGTTAACACCAACACCTATCCCAGAAAACTATCAGCAGCCAGTGCAGAGAACAGAGCACTGATGTAATGTGCTCACATCGGCCCGTCACAGTCAAGAGACAGGCCGCCGTGTTCTGCACCAGCTGCAGTTTCCGAACCAGCACCAAGGGTAGCCCCACGTAGAGTGCATTGCAGTAATCCAATCTTGAGGTAATAAAAGCATGGACAATTGTGGCCAGATCTGAGTCTGAGACATACGGCCTGAGCCAACGCACCAGATATAACTGGCAAAATGCCCCCTTCGCCACAGCCTCCACCTGAACATCCAGGTGAAGCTGCGGGTCCAGGAGCACCCCCAGACTCCAGACCTGTGAAACCAGGGAAGGACAGACCCCACAACCATCACCTCCATCTTGTCAGAATTTAGTTTCAGGTGGCTCGCCCTCATCCAATCCCCCAGAGCCAACAGACTCGAGCCAACAGACTTAAGCACCAAGACTGCCGGGCCTGAGTCATAGGAAAATGAGAGATATAGCTGGGTGTCATCAGCATATTGATGACACCTCACCCCAAACTCCCTGACAACCTCCCTCAAAGGCTGTATGTACACACTGAACAAGAGAGGAGGTAAGATGGAACCCTGAGGAACCCCACACGTGAGGCCTCGGGGGAAAGAAGAAAACTCCCCCAGGACCACATGCTGGGTTCTCTCAGTCAGGAAAGAGGTCATCAACCAAGGCCACAAGTGCAGTCTTCATGCCATAATCCGGACGAAAGCCCGACTGCGAGGGATCAAGAAAATTGACCCGGTCCAAATGCCCGTGAAGCTGCTGAGCCACCACCCGTTCAATAACCTTCCCTAAAAAGGGAGTTTAGGGGTGAGGGTGTGTGGTTTTTTAAAGGGATTTTTATTGCATTTTGTGTTTTTGATAATGTAAGCCACTGTTAGCCTTAGGGGAAGGGTGAAGTAGAAAATAAATAAATAAACTAACTCTGACTCCCACTCAGCACAACACTCACTAAGTGCACACCTAATTTAAGCGCATAAGTGGTCCCATAGAAGTCAGAGAGAGTTACTCATGTACTGAAAGATATACTTTGGCTTCAGTGTATTGCTCAGCTTATGTCTAAGTTTCAACAGCACAATCTCTGTTGCACTTAAATACACAAGAAGAGGGCAATTTGAACTTTGGACTCCAGACCGAGTTTGCAGAGATGGCTGTTTAAAATAGAACACCTTTCTTATTTGATTGGAGTCACTTAGAGACAACATACATGCAATCGAGTCCTGAAATGAATAGCAGGTTCTGTATTCATTAATATTATTCACATTTTTGATAATAATAATTAATATTATTCACTCAAAATATTCAAATGAATATTTGCACTAAAACAAATATTAATTGAAACCTCTGGTTTTCAATTTTTAAAAGCCATATTTGATCAAATATTTAATCAAATAACTATATCTGAAAAAAAAAGAAGCAGAAACATGCAGAAACAAACACACACACACACACACACACACACCAACAACCAAAAAACCCAAACAAAGCAGACAGGGTAGGCCTTTGAATTTAGGCCAGGGTGAAGATAAAATGTAGGGCCCAGGTGGCTCCGCCGATCCCATCCTCTCAGAGATCCCCTCTTCAGGACTCTAGAGATGGTTGCCTTTGGAGCCTCACTGGGAGGGGATGGGGCCCTACACCCTGCCCAGGTGAAACTGGAAATAGAAAATATCTGGACCCAGAGTAATTGCCTTGGGTCACCCTGTGATAAGGTGAAAATGGACATGAATTTAGCCACTTCATCAGACCTGAAATGAAGCAGATGAATTCAATGAATACACTGTTCACAGTGAATATTCATTTCAGCACTACTACAAACTAATAATGTCACTTCTTTAAAGGAGTTTCTCATGTTTGAACCAAACTACAAGTAAAAAGGAGTTAAGCATTTAGAATATGAGATATAAAATTCGAAAGTGCCAGTAATTGTGGGCCATCATTTTGGGCACTGTGGCATATTGACAGAAGTCATACAACCCAGAGAAAAAGAAAAGCACTGTTCATAAATGAAACGCTGGAGAAAGTGATGGTACTTATACACAAACATTTTTCTACAAATTGGAGTGGGCTTATCTCCTGCTTAGTAGATTGTGTACGTGAACTGTAGTAATTCAATTTCTTTGCATCGATAGGGACTGCATGAGAGACCCTCATCAAATTTTGTCAATGGGATACTGGGTGTTTTTACGAAGATGCGGGGGGTGCTCAGCACTGGAGCAAGTCTGGTGGTGCGCCCACATGGCTACCCACTTTCAGATCTACCTGGGTCTGTTTGAAATGGACCCAGTGACTTCTGCGACCCACAGTTCACCCATGGAATGGTGGGAATTCCTCGAGTCACAGCCCAGTGTCACCCCCACCATGGTCAGGATTCCACTGCCCAACTGGGAGTAAAGCGGGCTTTCACGTTTCAAAATCCACATTACTCACCATTGTCTGGAGTGCCACTGGGTCTGGGTGCAACAGAAGCCATCATTGGTGGCCTTGGACACCCATCAGGGAGAGGGGCAGGCTACTGGGAGCAGCGCAGGGGGGCATCTGCCCAGCTCCCTGCCCTCCCCTGCGGCCAGGCCCCTATCATGTCACTTTGAGGGCCTGACCGGATCCTGACCACGGTGCCTGTCTAACTACAGGCTGGGTGCTTTGGCACCATCACATTAGTTTGCACCCTAAGTGTTTGACTTGGACCTGGGAGGTTCAAATCTCAGCCTACCCATGAACTCACTAGGTGGCCTTGGGCACATCACTATAATTCAGCCTCCATTCTCCATCTGTATCATGGGAATAACAATGACCTACCTCACAGGCTTGTTGTGAGGATGAACTTGATAAGGATTGTAAAGCACTTTGGACACTGAAACCATATAGAAATGATAAATTATTTATTTATTTATTTATATCTATATGCCGCCCCCCCCCCCCCCACGCCTACGGCATCTCGGGGCGGCTTCCAACATAATAAAAACAATTTTTAAACATTAAAAAAAAAAATAATAATAAAAAAATAATAATAATAGTGAAGTGCTTCCAGAAACCGCAGAAAAGTTCTACTGTGCAGGCAATTCTACTTATTGCACAGATAAAATTTCCATGGATATATGGTCTAAAGGGATACATTTTAAATGTAAAAGAGTCCTCACAATTAAAAAAAAATTAAGTAATTGAAGACAACTTCTAACCCAAATCTCATGGCGGTTGTTGCTATTTCATGCCAATGCTAGTATGTGAGCACTATGCGCAAACAGAATGGTCTGGGCGTGTCTGCCTGTGTACTCAGCTCTCACTTCAGAAGGATCTGTAGATAAATAACTGGAAAGATTTCCCCTGCTTTGGTTTACATCCACCTCATGTGTGGGTGTTTTGATTGTGGATCAAGTTTTACCAAGAGTTGGCCAGATTGCTGTAGCATAAAGATGAGTTTCAACAGGGCAAAGCATACCTGTGGTCCTGGGAAAACTGATGGTGGCACTCACTAAGTATTGGAAACTCATAAAGAGCAAGGCTGTGTTGATTCACTTGTATGCCATTGTCAAGAGTGCTTTCTCTGTTCTCAGCAATTTTGTAACACATGTAAAACGACTGTGAAAATATTTGCATATGGACAGGTAAACCTTTTACCCACCAGTTCCCCTTTCTGAGAGACATTTTTCACACAATTTCTTTTGCAAAAGCAGAAGGCTGTCTCCCTCAGATAGGGAGTTGTGAATTGGGGCCTCCAGCTCTTCTCCCCAGTTGCTTCTTCTCAAAGTAGGATTGCCAGGAATCGATTTATTTTAAGGAAAGATTCTTATCTCAGAGTCCTACAGCTTCATAGAAATAATGGAATCCCTTATTTACATAATAGACATCACTTATTCTGAACACCATAGCCCCATCAAATGTAATGGATGTTCCTTATTTCAGCATCCCTCAGCTCCGTAGGGTCTTTTATTTTTGAAATTTTGATCTGGCAACCTTTTCTCCAAAATTCATTACCTACCACAAAGAGGGATTCTCTGAGATTTTCCACACTCCTTCTGAGCTAATATAGGGAGCTAACAGCCAAAAAGGAGAGATTGACATGTCTCAGTTGTACCAAGGAGATTATCTTTTATGCCAGTGTCTCCCAAATGAATCAGTGGGGCCATCCTAAGTGGTCTGCAGAACCATACCAAACAGTAACATTTACAATTCAAGAGAGGGATTAAGTTGGCTACAGTTCCTCCACTCTTAAAGCTCCCTGCTTTCCTGGACATGGTATCAGCAATGTGGACTTGGTTTCAGGCCAGAACGACAGCTATCTCTGGTGGGAGGGAGGGGCCAGGGGATGATTTAAATATGCTTGTTATGGGCAGGTTGCAGTGCATATTGCAAGTAGCATTCTGCCACTCTCATCATAGAAATGGCCATGGTACTAGCAGGGAATGACGCTCTCTTATGCAGCCATGGTCCACTCATATGGTAGTTTCTGAGAAATTTGGTTGGTTTTTAGTGGTTTAGAAGTCCCAAGAAGTTTTATGCGGTATATAAAACCAAGAGATGTGAGCAAAGTTATTTGGATGACCTCTTGGCTTGCTAATATAAACTCCACAAACAACAAATCCAGTTCAATAAGATCAACATCTTTTTAAATGTAAGTTTCTGCTCCATCTTATTGAGATGCTTTGCCCATCCGGCATGGAAGTTAGTTTTAAGTCCTTGTGGGCTTCAAGCCATTCAACACAATCAGATTTAAAACAAATAAAAGGAAGTACTTTTTCACTCAACGCACAATTAACTTATGGAATTTGTTGCCAGAGGGTGTTAGGCCAGTAGTACAGCTGGGTTTAAAAAAGGACTGGATAGGTTCTTGGAGAATAGGTCCATTAATGGCTATTAACCAAGTCGCTTACGGGATAAACTTCTTACTGTTGGGAGCTGGGAGAGAACAAAGGGGAATGGCCTGCCCATTGTAACTGTTGATTCTTCTCCCATGTGATCGAGATTGGCCACTGTCAGAGGACAGGATGCTGGGCTTGATGGACCATTTGTTTGACTCGGTGTGGCACTACTTATGTTCTTAGTGTTCATCAAACTCAAACTTCTTATGTTCAGGCAGGTTGGAATTTATGAACAGGTTGCTCAGCCTTATTTTCTATGCTCAATTTTCCCAAAGGCTTATCTTTAAAAAATAAATATATAAATTTAATTAATTAATTAAATACAATTTTCAAAATCCCAGCATCAACAAAGTAGTTGTGCTTAAGAAGTGTCTGCTGCTAGGAACAATTCTACCATTCTGAGAAAGACACCGCATAACTATAATGGGAGACACCAGTGGAATTGGTAATAGGTCGCAACAGCAGAAGAGCTATATGATGCTGTGACTGTATGTGTTTATTCTTGAGATAGGGTTTAAAGATCTTTTTTACCCAATTGGAATGAAGTGCATTTGCATTACATCATGCTCAGGTAAATCTACAGCTCGCGATAAGCTGCAAAGCATAAAACCTAACCTATATCTCGGGTCCTAAACTGTCTTTAGTAAACAGCAGTCTTCTGAACAATGTAACTTGTGTTAAAATCTCATCATTCAGAAATGGCTAAGCATGGGGGCAACTGAGCAGTTTCACAGTGGTCCTGGTTTCCATTTAATTAGCAGCTGCTATTTTTTGTAGAGGATCTTGATTTTGATCAGCTATTTGCAACATGTTGTAAGGGGCTAAGGGTGAGGGTGCCTTAGAATTTGTGGGGCCCAGGGTGAAGATGAAATTTGGGGCCGTGGTGGCCACTCTCTCTCAGGTGAACCCTCTGTGGGCCCCTAGAAATTGTTGTATTTGGGACCCCACTGAGAGGGAGTGAGGTCCCACATCCTGCCCTGGCAGAAACCGAGGCAATGACGGGTTCCCCTGGAAGTAGAGGAAATAGTGGGGCCTCAGGCAATCACCATGGGTTACCCTGTGGTAAGGCTGGACCTAGTGAGAGACAGCAAGGGCATGGGTGGGCAGTGGGGTGCAGGGAGATGATCAGGGCTAGAGCAGAGCAGGGTGAGGGCTAGAGGCAAGCAAGACAGGGAACACGACTGGAACAGAGCAAGGGCTCTGAACAGGGGCAAGAACAGAGACACATGACCAAGGACAGGAAGTGAAGTCAGGCCCCATGAGGTCAACCTTATATGCTGGCTGGCAGCCAACCAACCGGAAGCTGGAAGACATGGGAAGAGTTGGGATGGATAGGAGGAGGAGTTTGGCCAGGATGGGACAAGAGGTGGGCCTACAGGACAGAATTCCTGTCTAAGCCAGGCAGCAGCAGTAGCACAGCTGAGCTGGTGCTATTCCAGAAGCCTTGGCGATGTGAGTGTGAGGCCTGGATTCTGACTGACGCGTGTGTGGATTCTGTGATGACAAGGAACATGTTGTTCTCCATTTTTGTAAATTACCAAAGGGGGCAATCCTCGTTCAACCCCTGTTCAACCAGCTGTACAAGGTGGTTGTGTGTGCCGAGTGCTGGGCTACCCTTAAATGACTGCCAAATCTTCATTCACAGAGAGAAGCATTTTGTATGCATTATAGCCATTATCAGCAGCTGCTGCCTGGAATGTCCCTGGGGACATATTTATTTATCAGTGGCCAGACCATACTTAAGTGCTGGCCACGCACAGAGTCTGTACTGGGCAGGCTCTGGGTGGTGACATTACATATACAAGTGGGCAATGATGCCTCTTGCTGTGAATGAAAATTCAGCACCCACTTAAGTCTAGGATGGCACTTTAAGCACAACCGCTTTGCACACATAGATGGATGAAGGCTTATTTTATATATTGATTTAAACTTCTGTCCCACTCTTCCCCTAAGACTCAGGGTGGCTTACATAAAATACAAAATTGTGCCCTACAAGTATAATATTCCTGATAGACCTTTTACTATGGGTCTAATCCAGCACCCATTGAAGTCAATGGAAAGGCTCTGGCTGACTTTGCTCTGTGCAACATTGGGACCTACATATAAGGTGGTAACTGGCGGGGCCAAAGTCCTAGCGTGGGTCAGGACCAGGCAGGTAGTTAGCATGGGCTTCAAGCTGGTGGGTGTAGGCAAAGGTATAGTCAACTTGTAGCATGGGTCAGAACCAGACAGGCAGTTAGCACAGGTATCAGTGGAATAGGAACGGTGACGAGCAGGGAGGACAAAGAGGCAGAGAGGGTACAAGGATGAGGTGAGGAGGAATGGCTTAGCTGGGGGAGTAAGTTGGTAAGCTGCAGGTTGCTAGGTGGTGTCTGCTTATTAGGAAAATAGGAGTAAACGTTCAGGATTCCTGTCCTGCTCCAGGGCACCTGGAGCCAATTGTGACTGGCCAAGGCAGCCGTCTCCATAGTAGAGGGGGAGGTGCTACATGAGGTTTGGTTCTGATGTGGTCAGTGGAGCCCTCATTAGCTGGAGCAGGCGTTGTCTGCAGCCCAGTGCTGTTGTGGCCTGAGGATCCCTTGCCTGCAGGGACTACCTGTGGGCCTGCACTGCTGCGAGTGACACTATAGCCATATAAAACTTGGCTCCTCATTAGAGCAAACCCAAGTGGATTGTTTCAGCATGCACTTCATTTCTATCACTGAATCATTCACCTAAGAAAGCAACTTTTTCCAGTCTTCAGAATGCTGACAGTTGTTTAATCTGTAGTTGTTGGCTTCCATCTGCCTGAAGCCCATGTCCAAACACGTTTGCTGCAGCACTTCTCTTTGTACCCCAAAGTCCATGGCTTCTAGAAGTGGTTTGGAATGGTCTGTTCTCTGTAGATTGGGAGGAAATGATACATGACATCTCATCATCTTGTTCTCTTCGAATTGTGAACTATGGTGAGTCATCATTACCACAAAGAGTAAATTTTAAATTCTGTTCCGGGTCTCTTGCTCTCTCCCTCTTTTTGTCATAGATTGAACAAGATTGCTTTGTTTTCTCCACCCCATGTGTACTTTTTATGAAGAACCGTGAACGCAAATCTGGTAATGAGATTGATTCTTTTTGACAATGAGTTTACCTATTCATCTTTTTTCCCAGGCTGCCCAACCAAGCCATAATTATGAAAATGTGCATATATTTCTCAAGAGCTGGATGTTATAGAACATAAATACCAAGCATGTCATCAGTACAAAAGAAATGAAGACGTATTATTTACACTATATTGTCATCCATCCTCTTGCCCTAACAGCTCATTGGTGTCATCACTACAACAGAATATACACTGGAACAAACTTAGCCCAGGGAGACACACCCAGTAGGGGACTTCAGTGGCACCTCTTCACATCAGATCTGAATCTGACCCATTATGTGGGGTTATTTCAGAGAACAAGTAACCTAAAATGCCCAAAATAATTTGTTTGTCAGATTGTCCAAATGAGTGTCTTCCTTCTTCCATCAGTCGAAGGAGTTGGCCTGAACATGGTCAACTCATGGTCATTATCTCTGACATGAAGAACTTACAAACAATAGAGTCCTATTCCATCAGAAATAATAATCCTATCCAATAATAACCAGATCAATAGTGCAATCCTCCATCCATTTGCTCAGCTTCCATTGACTTTAGTTGAGTGATGATTGCACCACAAGTGTTTAAACTATTACTTCAAAGGTAGTAAGAATCGCTCTGCGTACTATTATGCCGTGGCCAAGAAACCTGTTCCCACTTTCTAGATACACATCTACATTATCCCACTCATCTACACTGGGTCCACTAGAGAGTCATAGCCAACATCTGTGTCGTGAGCAGCAACTAACAATTGTGCAGTGCTTATTTTTAGAGTCTAAATGAATATTTGTGCAAATGTGTATAAATCCACTGAATTTGGATAATTACTGCTTTACATTTGCATTTCAGATACCTATTATGAATATTTCTGTATTTTGGTATTTCTCCTGCTTCATTTCGGCACTCTTAGTGCTAGTCAGTATACGCAGCAGCTAAAATGAGGTAACTAAAATAATGAAATAACTAAGCCAAAATAAATGAAGTAATGAAATGGCAAAATGAATGAAGTAACTGAAAGAAAATACCTGAATAAACAGATATGTAAATATTTGTTTCGACTTAGGATTTCATTCAGATATTCAGATAGCTATCTGAAAATATGAATACAAAATCCACTTTTTGTTTCAACTCTGTTTGCTTCTCTCAGTTCAGAGCCCCAGCAGTCCAGAAAGACTCTCCCTTTGTCTGTAGTACACAGACACGCACGCCGCCAGCCCATGGTTCATCTAAGGCCCTTTTCATACAGACACTCTAACACTGATAAAACGGGTGTTACATTTTATTATACATGTTGCAGGGCTGCAGATGTGCGCAATGGGTGCCCTGCAACATGTATAATAAAATGTAACGCCTGTTTTATCAGTGTTAGCGTGTCTGTGTGAAAAGGGCCTAACAGGAAGGTTCTATAAATTGAAGGCTTTTCTGAAAGAGGGACCTACTTGCCCTATGACACCTTAAAGCAATGTAGCTCCACGTCATGGCATCAGACACATTTCCTAACACTGCTTCTCTAGCTGAGCCAAGGTAATTTGAGACCCCTAGTGTCTGATTTTCAGAGATGCTAACCACCCGCAGCTTTCATTTGATTTAGAGTCTCAGTTACTCAGAACATGGGCGAACACCTCAAAAATCAGAGCCACAGCTGCCTTCATTTTTCTCATTCTGACTCTTCTATTGTTTCTCCAATTTAATTTATTTATTAAGAGTCACACCCACATCTCAAAATAATAATGCTTATCGGTTTTTCTAATATGCTATCAGAGCTTTGCAAGGAAGAAGAATGAAGATTAGATGCCCAAGTCAACAAAATCTCTCTTTGGTCCAGAGTTTTCTTCTGATTCACTGTAGTGCTTAAAACCAGGATAATGGTAATCAGTAATTATGTTTTAGGTTGGGATCGTGAAGCTACATATAAGCTTATAAAACCCACTACAGCCTTACGCTATGATCCACAAACCACTTACTCTAGAGTACCCCACTGAATTACCCTATGGGGTACTCTTGAGTGAGCTATGGCTTTAATGTACAAAATTGCCAGCCAGTCTCTTTGCAATGAACAATCAACTCTAATGAGAACATATATCAAGATACGAAGCAGTTTCCTAGTGGAGAAGGCATATATAAGCCGTGAAACTGCTTGCCATGAGCAGAGGTAAGCTCGCCTTCATTTGGAGTCCTGGATATCTTTTTATACCTAATCTGCTTTAATCTAATTCAGATTAGTTCTATGGCGTATGTATACAGGAAGTCTGGCTAGTGACCATAATGGTCCCTGTTGGTCTTAAAGTCTAGTAAATAAAATAGCTCCTACAGCTTTAGATGATTTAAATGACATATTTAAATGATATATTTTCAGTCAAACCCTTGTATTAACAGATATTTATTTATTTTTAAAAAGAAGAAGTTAATAAGCTTTAAAAGGAATCCATGGATCTGATCTGGACCGTAAATTTTGCTCAACTCCTTATGGAAACTTAAGGTTTCCTCCAAATTTCTCCACTAACTCCTTCAAGAACCTTACTTTCATTTTCCTGAAAGCCAAGGAAAGGATATTGTTTTAGTTATCCTGATGATTAGCTGGAGGACAAATTGAGTCGCACTATCTTACTGATAATGTAGTCCCTTCTTCTCCACTCACAGCCGTGAGCTGGATTACAACTTCAATGCAGATTCCTCTTTTCCACTTGGGGAATAAATGATTGGATGTGACGATAACAATGATGGATTTAACAATATGTTGCCATTGATGGAGTATATTTTTTACCACTGAACTGCTGGACCAGAGATCACACTATGGCCCTTTGTACACAGATGCCACCGTAGGCCCAGTGGGTGGAGGTGGCTGGAGATGTGTGAGTCACGGGAGTGTGCACACCCACCTGACGCCGTCCACGCGGACGCTCTCCCACCCATCCAATGGGTGGAGTCCGTGTAAAAAGGGCCTTAGTGTGAATGTGATGGTCATTGGTATCTGAAATACTTTGCATATTTTTGTTGCTTTCTGGGGGCATGTGTTTATATTTACATGTCAAAAAGGAGTCACACTGGCAAAAATTTTGAGAGCCACTGACTAGTTCTCAAACCAATCTTTGATTGAAAAACTAAACTAATGCTCAGAATATGCTTTTCTCCTCACCATACTCAATGGGAGTTATCATGGGGCATGAGAGCCAAGGAAGAGGAAGAGCCCAGTAATGAATCTGAATGTGTCTGAATGCACTACCTTGACTGTTGTTACAATAAATGATTTCATACCTGGTGTTGTCATACCTGGAGTTGCCAAAGCAAACATCCAGAGAGGCTTCCATCTACAACTTGGAGAACTCAGAGTACAGGAAGTGATAAGAGGAAAGGAATCAACCTTTAGAAAAGACTCGCCAGATCAACAAAACACACTTCAGACAGCTAGTCTTTTGGGAAATGAATAGGGCTGTAGAAAGTGGAGATTTTCAATTACCAGAATGATGAATTGGTGCAGCTTCCAGATTGTATTTGTTTAACTATGTTTTAAGAGCATTTGTTGAGAGCACAAACTGCCCTGAGGTAGTAGCACGGCAAGAGGATAATCTAGTCACGGTAATGTTTGACGTTGCAGCATATAAATAAAATGTTATGTATGCTTATTCAGTGAATGTACTTTTAAAGCAAATAAAACATGTCATGACTTGATTGACCTTTAATCCAGTCTGCACTAGTTCCTTTGAACTGTTTTACACGTGTCTTAGAGACATGGAAATGTGTCTTCAATGTGGTTTGTGTTTTTAAAGGAACACATTAAAACTTTTAAATAATTTTAATGCTAAATTTATGAAATTTGTATTTATGGTATTTACACAGTATAATTTGGCACTGTTTCTTCCAGAGCTAACCAGTGGTGAGTTTAGATGACCCCTGGCCCATGTACCCATCATTCTGTTGCTCCACACAACCATTATATACCATGATGTATATCCCACCGGTCAATCTGAATGAAGTATATGGACCAGTTGGGCTGAATGTGTCATAGGATGGGCCATGTCAAAATTTTTATGCTTGTTGCCATCTCTGCAACAAGGCTATATTAATAACTGCTCACTTTTATGGAACAAGCAATCTTTAATTGAGTACATGCTCTAGTGCCCAAGATAAGTTATGGTGCTGCTGTTCAGTGCTGTATCATTTTATTTTAATTACACTAGTCAAAAGTCAAAACTTTATTGGCACTGGCTTTCACCATGGCTGAACACATCAAGGACATACATTTAAATATAAATATAAAATATATAAAATATATATACAACCAAAAACAACATCATGATAATGTAATAACGTCCTAAACAATAACCTTACACCGTTGGACCTGCTCATCACTCTTTTTGTTCAGAATCCTACCAATTACCTCTTTCATACCAGTACTTCCACCTACCTACTGTCTTATTACTCATTTTAACTATCTAATAAATCCGGGAGTTCAGTGTTATCGTCGGCCTTGGCCTTTAGCCCCTTATAATTTTGCTTAAGCCTTTCCCTAATCTTTTTATGCCGTTTTTCTAATAAAAGCAAAAATGTTGCCATTGATAATATCTCTTTTTCTTTTGTCAAGTTTGCCAAGGCCATCCTTATTTTTGATTGATCCATCCCGACTTTCTTCCCTTTACTCACAATAATGGATTTCACCCAGGCTTCCCTCAGGTGTACATAGTAGGGGCATGAAAATATAACATGCTCCATCGTTTCCACCTCCTGTTGTGAACAAGAGCATTTACGCTCTTCATAGGGGATCCTGGTATATCGGCCCTCTGTCACTGCTGTCTGGGTCAGGTTAAACCGAAATAATGTGTAGTGTCGTCTCAACCAGGGGTTCTTCAATACCTCTAAGTATGGTTCCCTTCTGCCCAGGACCATTCCATCTCCTAGTCCCGGGGCAACTTTCCATGCCCTAAGGGCTGTCCAGTCCTCCTGGGTTGTTATATCCCTGGATCTTTGTAGTATAAGAAACTTGATCTTTACCAGTGTTTGCCCCAAAAAGCATTGTGTCGAAAAGCCCAACTTATTCAACACAGTTGCTACATATCTTATCCAGGGATATGGCCGAGCTCCCTCATGAAAAAACTCTTCCTTTAGACAGAGAGTATGCAAGGCCTCCGATGTACTGACGCATAGTTTTCCCCAGTACCTCAGCAATGCTACTCTCGCCTGATGTTCTACTGAGGGAACATCTAACTCAACTCTAACTACTGCACCAGGCACACTGCTCCCCATTTTGAGGACTCTCCTGAGAAAGTAATTTTGTACTTTCTCGACTATCAGAAAATCCGGGTGTACTGCACATTCTATTCCAAATAGCAACATTGGAATTACCTTTACCCTAAACACCTCCAATATCATGGCCACGGGGAGCCCATAGGAAAATGAATAGGCCTTCAAAATGGCCTTAGATGTAATCAGGGCCAACCTTGCTCGATTGCTTAGATGCTGGTTCCAAGTACCTCTAGAGGTGATTAGGGTACCTAAGTATGTAAATTGACTCACCACCTCTATTGAAATGTTCGAAACATGCCAAACTGAGTTCCTTTTTGGCTTCCCCCCTACTATCATAATCTTGGTTTTCTTTGGGTTTATCTCCAAGCCATTCTGGGTCGAATAGTTCACTAATCCGGTAATTGCTGCCCTCAATCCCTTCTCTGTGTGGGCAAAAACTGCCAAGTCATCTGCATACTGTAATGCATGCACCTGATGACCCAGAATTTTGGGGGGATGTAAATTATGGTCCCTGAGGGTATCAAACACTAATTTTATTAATTAATTACACTAATTTGTTTCTGCTATTTGTAGGCATCACACTTACAAGAGCAGTCACTTTCAGTGTAGTCATGGCCTTTCTGGATTACGTTTAGAGCTGAAACAAGCAGTGTATTTGGTATCTGTGGGTAATTGCCAAATTTTCACGTAGTCGATCAAGTGCCTGATTGGTAGACAAGCACACAGTTGGGCACCTGATTACCGCCCCCAAATATTGGGTATTACCATTACCGAGTTACCATTATGGAATCGGTACCAGAAGTCATGAAATTGGTAACAGAAGTTGGGAAATAGGGACAAAACTCGGTAAATTAGTATACCATTTGGCACTGGTAGTCTGGTTTAGTATCTCAATTTTGACAGGTGTATCTGTTTTTGTGGGTACTTGTTTCAGCTTTAGTCAGATTCCTAAAGCCCACAACCAAATTGTTCCATCAAAAAGGTGACTCACTGATGCAGTCTCTAGGGAGCCTGTTTAGAGGTGTAAAAAGGGAATCCCGCTTTCCTTTCCTTACACCTCAGTAGAAATATGTCGGATGGGAGAAGATCTGTCCCTATGTGACTTGCCTAAGGTCATGTAAATAATTAGTGGAAGAACCAGGGGTAGAAACTACCTGTGCAAACTTCCCTCCTATTTTGAGTGGATCCTTGTCATGTATTGGGAAGGTTCTTTCAGTGTTAACAAATAAGTACTGTCCACCCCACAGGACACATGGCTACCACACACCACATGCAGCCCTCACTAACGGTAGGGTCCTGGAACATGCAGAGCGAATGTAGGCTATTGTGCACCCATGTGTCCATGTTGCATCAGCGAGGTTGCATGCAGCCTCCACGCCAGAGCTTCATCAGCGCCATAGAGTCACGGGTGACAAGCCCAAAGTGTTCTGAGGAGAGACCGCTTCCAGCTCCTCTCTCCACTCTCGCGGGTGCACCATAACCTCCACCTTAAAAACTCACCGCTCCATTTTCAATAATGCATTCTCCCTGTTCATTCTGTTGGTAGTATGTACCTGACGCTTGCTGTTTTCCAGCTGATGTATTTTCAGGAATGACTTGTGGAGGATTACCATTGCTGGATCCATGGCTAATACCAACAGCCAGGCAACAACCAGCACCTCTACCTCCACTGTTCAAACACAGCCACTCACTGCCTACCTATCTGCCTGCCAACTCTGCATTCCCTGGACAGAGAAAGAGACCAAGACCTTCATCACTCTATGGCAGGAGCAGAAGGTCCAATATGTCCTGGTGAAGTGCTACAGGAAGAAAGTGGTGTTCCAAGAGATCTCAGTCCAAATAGAAAAGCAAGGCTACACTCACAACATGAACCAGTGACAACAGCAGGTCAATGACTGCATGAATACAAAGAGATCTGGTAGAACTTCATCTCCAGCCATAAAAAGCAAACATGTCCCATTTACAAGCTCCTTGACTGGCTCCTCTGTGTAGATGGAGCCATTGTTGCATCCCACCAGTGTGTCTGCACCTTTGCAAGAGGACAGAATCAGGTGTATATGGCTCCCCCACTGCCCACTTTCACTGCACCCACTCCCACTGCAACCACTCCCAGTCCCACAATGGAAGCTTCAACTGCCGGCGGACATCCCTACATGCCTAGAGCCAGCACAGGTTGATGTGGACATGGTCACATAATGATTCCCATAGTGTATAGCCTCACAGAGCTTGTTTGAGGAGTCAGCTGTTGTTTGAGGAGTAACCTGAGGTTCTGGTGGAGGGCCTGGATGTCCCCTTTGTAGAGGAGGCAGTGGAGGTGGAGGAGAATGGGAAGTTAATACACTGGAGGGAGAGGGTGTCTGCATTTACACAGCTGCATGATAAAGACTTCCATTTATTGTTATCTAATTATGTTGTTTTTATTTACTGTGTTGACAGGTGGCCAGGAGAATGTAGAAGAGCAGCAGGAAAATCTCCAGGAAATGGCTCTACAGGATGGGAACGTAGTTGTGGGAAATGGGTTGGGAAGGCACCATGGTGGGCTGGTGGGGGAGTGTCAGCCATGGAGGAGCCAAAATGGAGGCTGGGAGGGGGGCCCACAAATGGCAGTGTTTTTTTTCTGTATGGTGGGCACCATACTAGTGGAGGTTTACACAGCTATTTTGCTGCTGGACAGGGTGGTGCTAGTTGGCTGACCCTGTTGAGGTGATGGAGGGCTTTTGATGGAAGGAGTACCTGAACTGTATAGGATAACTGATGGGAGCCATATCACCATCATCTGCCTTCCCCATAGCAAGGAAAACCACTTGAACTGGAAGGGTTTTTACTTGGTGGTTTTCCAGGCCATTGTGGACCATGGTGCCTGGTTTGTGGATGTGTTGGCTGGGTGGTCTGGGAAGAACCACAACATCTGTCCCTCTTCTTTGGCTGCATGTACACTGGAAACTTTAGACCCTCACTGAAATATGCATTGAGGGAAGTGCTCCCAAGGCCTGTTGTTCTTAGGGATCCTGCCTACCCCAAAACCCCTTGCTTGTGAAGATGTACAGCGTTGTCCGCAATCTGGAGGAAAGGTACTTTAATCAGTAGTTTAGCACCACCTGCTCTGTGTAGAGAGATTAAAGAATGTGGCTATTAAAGAAATGCTGGAGAACAATTGTGACCAGAATTGATTTCCAGCTGAGAAAGAACCCAAAACGATGCCCGAATTATAGGCCAATTTCTCTTATAAACTGAGATGTAAAAATTCTGGCAAAGGTATTAGCAAAATGATTAGAAACTATAATAACAAATATTATACATGTCAATCAAGTTGGCTTTATAAAGAGAAGACATGGATCCAATCCTCTCAGACAACTTATTGCTACTATTGCTGCTACAAGAGACTCTTTGGAACCACTTGTGGCTATATCATTAGATGAAGAATACACTATTTCCACCATTGCTGGGCCCTGAGAGTTACTTAGGATTTGTCTCCCCTTCTGTTAGAGCGTTTCTGGGGCTGAATCTGCCAGCAGCAGGGGGGAGATTGGTGACACCTGGCCTCTCCTCTCTACAGGTACTCCTATTTCCACCAGTGCTGGGCCCTGAGGGTGCCAGTCCTTAGGCACCAGCCTAACGTTGACGTCCAAAGGGTGTTGACTGTTAGTGAGTTGTTGGTGGGCCAAAGCGACTGTGGCTAGGAACCCTGCCCAGTGTCATTGAGGAGCTCCTCCCCTGGAATACAAGGACACTGTTGGAGAGCTGGAGCTGAGGGCCACCCAGCAGATCAGACGGCACCAGTCCCCTGTGGAAAGGATCTCCTGAGCTCATTTGAATTCAAAAGCCTGAAACTATTTTGAACTACAGTCAGGGGCTGTTTGTGAAGTTCTGGCTGGGAATATTTATTTGTGGTTCCCGTATTCTGATGAGCAACTCCTGAATGGGTAGAGCCCAGTCTTTTGCTTGCCCCTTAGTCATGACTCTGCATCCTCCTCCTTTTGCTTTGTTTCATGAATGGAATTATTGGTTATTTGGGGAATTCTTCCTGTTGGGGCTGCTCCGACCCTACAGTTTGGGATTATTTTGACTTAATTCTGGAGTCGCTCTATATTTCTGCTTGTGGGTTAGCTGATGAGGTTCAGCTCTTGGAGTGGGATGTGTGTTAGGAGGGTGTGTGTGTGTGTGGGGGGGGGGATGTCCCTAAGCCTTTTTAGTGCTGTATTTTTGTTCGTATTGATACTGACTTTTTATATGAAAACTTTGACTGTAAATAATGTCTAACTGGGAATCAAGGAAGAGAGGCCATCCAAATCCTCTTTCTACTGAGAGGGACCTGAAACAACTAAAATTGCATGACCTAGGTTATACTAGTGAGCCTCTTTTGGCTGCCAGTAATATGACTACATTTTGCGATAACAGACCTACTCCTCTGGAAAGAGAACATCATGATATCCTCGCAAAGGACTCTGCTTATGATGAGTCTTTGCTCATGGGAACTAATGCAGATTTGCCATCTTCTTCAGCCATTTCAAAACTTTTTGGTGATCAATGTATCCTTACCAGTCGGCCTTACCAAGACTCAAGTACAAGAATTGTTAACTCTAACTCAACATCACATGGGCTCTCTAGATAATCAAATTACTGACGGACCAGTGCTGCCTATAAAACGATTAGAGTCCCATAAGGGTACTAATACAGGGGCACCTGGTATTAGATCTCAGCACCCTATGTCAGTTGAGATGAGTCTGGGGAAAAAAAAAAAGCAGTAGCAATTGGAGCTTACCCCCTTCCGAATGGTGTTCAACCATGTTGATGTTATCATTATCTGATTAGGAGACAGTTGACTTTCCTCCTCAGAATGAATTTACGATCAACTGACATTATGCAAGGAGAATTTCTTCCATATACAGACATAGTGGAACAATTAGTGATAAATTTTCAGGATCAAGGTTTTGCTGAAAGGCTTCTCCCAGTGAGAGCCTTTTTACAGTGAAAGGGGATTCTGGTGACTAGAGTTTTTTATTCTCCCCCTACTCTCTTACTTAGGTGAGAGAGGGGGACTCAATCACCTCTTTCTTCACAGGTTTTGGGAGAGTCTGGGTGATTTCAGACGTGACGGGGTGAATAGTCACCCCGCCACAACCACAGTCAAACGCGGGCCGCGGTGAATTGTGGTGAATGTCTGTTCGCTACCCACCAGACGTTCACCACAGTCAAACATGACCCGCATTTGCTTTGACCACGCTTCGTTACTTCTCACCACCTGGAGATAACGAAGCGTGCTCAAAGGCCACCATGGCCATGGTGAAGGGTTCGTCATGTCTGTTGACTCACCCTTCACCACGGTCGGGGTTCGCCGTCCCAGTCCTGGGCGGGCAGTATGGCCGGATAGGCCGTACTTCCTGCCCGTCTTGCGGGGGGTGGGGCCGTGTGGCCGCATACAGTCCCGCCCGGCCCCACCCTCTCCGCAGTGGGGTGAAACAACAGACATTACGGCCGCCGGAATTGACCACGGGCTGTGGTGTCTCATTCCCCACAGGTGGGGGTGAAGGGGGGAACGTCTTTTCGCCCACCCCTTAACCCCCGCCCATGGTCCGAACCACACCACGGCCCGCGGTCAATCCTGGTGACTGTAACGTCTGAAATCACCCTCTCTATCACCGGTTTTGGTGAGGGTATCACCCAGTGAAACGCCATGATCTCATCACCATGATGAGAGCTGGGAGAAATGGGAGCTGGGGTGAATGTCAGGATATGCCTCAATCAACTCAGGTGCAAGGACCGGTTCCCTTGAGGTTTTGGTAGAGGATGAGGGGGAGGCTTACTGGCATCATATGGGGCTCTTTCTCCTCTTGAACAAAGTTTGATATTAAATAAATTGGCTTTATTGCAAATGAAACTTAAAAGAATTAATCCAGCTATTTCACTTGAACCAGAATCCCTTAGGGGTCATTCTCTGGCTCAGCGCAATCCTGACCCCAGGCATTTTGGTAGTTGTGTTGCCACCTCCTCAGATGGCAATCAGATGCTAATCAGTGGACTGCTATGTGGTACCTTGACCCAGAGGAATTAGGTTTCACCAGATAGTGTCCCCTTTTCTGTAAGATGGGGTTCCGTTTCTTTTGAGGGAGCACAGAGCACTTTGGGTACAAGTTATTATTCTGCAGATGACCATTTTTGGGTGGGCTCTAAATTCTAAGCACAGGGATGGTAACTCATTTTGTTATTGGGGGGGTGGGGGTCACAAGGGGAAATAGAGCCCATTGGTAATATCCAATGACTTCAGACATTGCCCCAAAACTCCGGTGCTTTGTTATTGGATAATGGCATGTTTACTCCTCCTTCTTTTGCTAGCCACCAGGTGGCCAGTTCCAACTGTCTCTCAACCATCACTAGTGCTACTAATTTACAGTGACCTGTTGAGGTCAAACTTAACCTGTCTCTCACCATTTCTTTTTTTATCATGGAATGTTCCGGGTTTTAAATTCAAAATTGGTGACCCAGATTTTTTCTTTTCTCTCTCAGCATGATATTTTATTACTTCAGGAGACATGGGTACCTGATCCAATCTTCTGTGTTATACTTTCCCAGCTACTGTAGCGCAGAATCGGAGCAGATCTAGTGGTGGGGCGGCCTATTGACCATGGTGGCTAATGTGTCTCATTTCTATTCTCAGTTTATTTCTTCTTGCACTTCCAATTGCTTGACTATTAGACTTTAATTTCATTCTGGGGTATCCTGTTTAGTATTTAATATTTATATGCCACCCAGACTTTCTATATTCTCAAGCCATCGGGACTAGGAAGATCTTATTGCTTACGTGGAGTCTTTGTATTTGTATTTAACCTGTTGACAGATTAATTACTACTTAAACCCCCCAAAGCAAGGAAATTAATATTTCCTAAGCCCAGCAACCAAAGGAACCCCCCCCAAAAAAGCTTCACCTCTCCCAAACTCCTGCCAAACCCGCCTTAATGACTATGCAGTGTTGTGTTTTGCTTGGTTTCCTATTCTCAGCCTCATGGCCTTAGCTTTATTGCAGGGGGGAGGGGGGGACAGTTAGAGGTTGATGGGGCTGAACCCACCAGGCTGCTGTCCACTTTGCAAGATATACATACACATGCATTTACTGGTTTATTTCCACCCACGTATCATAGAGTCACCTTGTCTCCACCCCTATAGCACACAGCACTCATGTAATTTCGGTTATGAGCTTTGTCCATGGTGCATGTGGGGAGAGCCACAATCCCTATGTTGTGTGTGGTGGTTGTATGTCCCTGTCTGTTTCACTGTAGGCTTGCAGTGTTAAGTTTTGTTTGGTTTCCTAAACTCAGCCTCATGGTCTTAGCTTTTTTCGGGGGTGAGGGGAATGTTGTACCCACAAGGCTGCTGTCCACTTTGCATAATATACATACACGTGCAGTTACTGGTTTCTTTCCACCCATACATTGCAGAGTCAGCTTGTCTTCACCCCCATAGCACAGCGCACTCATGTAATTCCAGTGAGGTACTTTGTCCATGATGCACATGGGAAGAGGTCAGAACCATGTTCCCTGTGTTCTGTGTGGTGGTTGTATGTCCCTGTAGGCATGTGCAAGGTGGTTGTGACATGCTGGGCTATGTAGTCCATGTAGGAGCCGTGTCTTCTTAATGGGTTTGTCATTGTATCCCCTGGAATAATTTCAGAGGGATAATGCAATAGCTTGCTATTTTATAAGTAGTAAAAATATTTTCCCCTCAATGGGTTTTGTTTGTTGTCTGTCTGCAAGGTAAGCAATGCAGCAGATGGGTGGATTTTATGCTGTCCATTGTTTTAATGATGCAGCTACCTGTAATAAAGAAACTTTTTGTAACATTCAGCGGTTTTGGCTTTTGAATTACATTGTTGTTAAGGAGGGTCTGGCAGGAGTCTGGGAGATGTGAGGTTTTGTTTTTTGTTTGATTGTTGGGCTTAGGAAATATTAATTTCCTTGGTTTGGGAGGTTTATTTAAGTAGTAAGAACCCACCGTAACTATTTGTTGTAAAATGGAAGGTTTTGTGTTAGATAATATCATCGGATTTTGGCCAAGTAATGGCAGTTGCTACAGACTCCTCACCTGCACTCTGTCCCTTTCACAGCACCTGAATTTACAGCTAATGTGAATGCTGAAAAATAGCATTCTGCTATTTAGCATTTATTAAAGCTTGTGAAGCTCTGCTCAGCACAAAAACCCTGCCCTGGTTACTTCAGGGAACAGTAATTAAGGGCAGCCCCACGCTGACTGCATTGCTGTAATCTAGCCTTGAGGTGATGAAAGCATGGATGACTCTGACCAGATCAGTGTCAGAAATAAAGGACTGAAGCATGAAGCACATGGTTGTGTGTGTCTGGTTGGGGTAGGAGTGTGTGTGTGCATGTGTCTGGCTGGCTGGGGCAGGGGGAGTGACTGAATGTTTGTGTATAGTGCGGGAGGGGGAAGGAAGGGGGAATCGTGTGTGTGTTTTATCCACATCTTCATAAACTCAAGATGTCCACAGCATTCCCCTCATCTGCACTGTTACATTATATGTTCAAACAATACAGGTTACATTTGTAAACCTTAATAAGCCTAGCTGTCATTATTCCTATTTCGGTGTATGCAGTGTTTCACATGGTTTAAACTTATACTGAATACGACTGATCTCCATAAATTTAGGATTTACAGGAAGATTGTTTTTTACATAATACATGACATATTACTTGTTCCTTAATACATGGAGTTTATCATAATGGCAGCACATGGTGGTTCCACTTCTAGAAAATTGTTTGTAGTTATGGTTTGTAACTCATGCTATGAAAGCTTGTTACTCCATGCATTGTTACGTATAGGTAGGGAAGTAAGACAAACAATAGTTGTTTTTCTTCACACCATTGTGAATCTCTAAAAATACAGGGCAATGTCCTGGTGTCATACTAAAATGCAGTCATAAAACATGCTGCTAAACTTAAGCATGAATTAAGCAAACCTATTGAAGTTGGAGTAATGGTGAAAGACTGGCAACCAAACATCTGGCCTGGAAGTGGGGAAAGATTGCAGGGGGTGGGTGGGGTAGAATGGAAATGGAATGTCATTCATTTTCATGAGGTTCAGATGAAGCTCTTAATGAGAAACACCAGAAAGGAGACCACCTGCATTTTTAACGTATGTCTGCCCCATAGTGTCAGGGGGTTCGAGTGGACCCTGACTAGACAATTATAAAATGCAGCTAATGATCACATCTTCCAAAGCAGATGAGGAATAACCAAGACACTTCTCTCACCTCCCCTGATTCAGTCACATCATCCGCCAGTGCACAAACAACAGACCCTAAGGAAAGGGGACACGTTTGCTCTATCCTCCCCCAGTAAGGGAATAGATCAGTATTCAAAATATCTGTTCAAGTTGAATCTGGGATACCTCCACAGCAACTGATGCGCTGTCTCTCCTGCAACCTCTTTCTTCATCTGGAACTGCTGGAAGCAGAAAATAGCATAGGGTTTACTCCTATTCCTTTACCCAATCAGGGCTTGATGGATGGGAATGGATGTCAGCTCTTTCTGTCTACTAGGGGTGTACATATTGTTTTTGTTATTAGAGTAACGATAACAAAAATTATCATTTTCATTATTGCAATTAAAAAAACGACAACCAAGAATAATAACAAAAACAACCACCAAGAATAACGATAACGAAAACAACAATGTCATTATTGTTATTATTATTAGTGCTGTGGCAGCTGGGTTTTGGAGGGAAAATGTAGCGAGGGAAGGCGGGAGCAGAGATCTCGGAGCCCTAAACAGGGTTGAACTCTTGAACTGTGTGCCTGTGTTGGGAGGGGCGAGCAGCTCAACAGCATCTGATGGATGTATCACTGGCCAATGAGCAGCACAAGCAGGCCCCAGCAGTCTCATGGCACTCTGTGATTGCTCAATGTCTGCTACCTCTCACAACCAATCAGGGGGGCTCTGGGAGAGGGCACTGCAACCCTTTATAAAGGGAGGGCCAGGCCTTTTCTCTCCGTTCTGTGAGACCTCTGCTGTCAGGTTACGTTTCCAGAACTGTGGTGCTTGCACACATAAAAATCTCCCTAGTCCTCATTGTATTACCAATACCTTTCCTTCCTCATACCCTACATGTTACCTTCTCCCTTTCCCTGCCCTTCTCCCCCCTGTACATCATATATAGATAGGTAGTACAGATTAGATCTTCTTCTTCTTATTATTCTTCTTATTATTATTTATTAACAAACATTTATATAGTGCCAGCAGTGTACCTGGCACTTTACAAAGTAATATAGACATGGTCCCTGCCCCTAGGGCTTACAATCTGAGAGACAGGAGCTGGGGGAGAGACTTAGGAAGGGGAACAGGGAGAGACAAGGGGTCTAACATTCATGAAGATGCGAGGTCTCAAGTGCA
>QEPC01000531.1:1308161-1323018 GCA_003113815.1 Sphenodon punctatus
ACAAGTTCCACACCACTCATGATTTTATAGACCTCTATCATATCTCCTCTCAGCCGTCTCTTTTCCAAGCTGAAGAGCCCCAACCTATCAAGCCTCTCCTCATACGGGTGCTGTTCCATACCCTGGATCATTTTTGTTGCCCTTCTCTGTACCTTTTCTAGTTCCGCTATGTCTTTTTTGAGATGGGGCAACCAGAACTGCACACAATATTCAAGGTACGGTCGCACCATTGATTTGTATAGACTATTATAATACCAATCTATAAAAGAGGCGATAAGGGCACCCTGGCTTCTTATAGACCCATAAGTCTTATTGATGTATCTGTCAAGATCTTTGGGCACCATTGTTGAATCATCTTATAGCTTGGGTGGATAGTCATTGTATCCTTCAAGAAGAGCAAGCAGGGTTTAGAGCAGGATATTCCATCACAGACCAAATTTTTACTTCGCAATATCCAAGACATAAATATACAACAGTACACAAGTCTACTTTACACCTTGCTTTTATAGATCACACAACAACTTTTGATGCCTTAAACAGGGTTCTTTTGTGGAAAAAGTTAGCGAAATTAGGTATGGATTTGGGCCTTCTGAGACATATTATTAATTACCATGAAAACACCTGGCTGGGCTAATGTTAAATGCAGCTTGCTGGGTGAACTTACTCATAAATTTTCAGTCAGCAAGGGAGTTTGCCAAGGCTGTACATTGGCTCCTCTCCTGTTTAACATCTCTATTAATGACATAATCTCTGAGATGAATGATGAAGATTTTCACACACACCCCATGTCTTTTTGATACTTGTTGCTTTACTTGCTTATGCTGATGATATTGTTCTGATATTTAGATTCCCCATTGGACTGCAGAGACCATTGAATAAAATTGCACACATTTCTGAGGACAAAATCCAAGATCATGTGCTGGGGGAAGTGATCTAACAGTTACTCTTGGCATTTGGACTCCAATCTACTAGGCACAGTTCCTGAATATCGATATGGAATTGTTCTGTCTTCCTCTTGTTCTTGGGTTAGACCAGGGGTTCTCAACCTTTTTCCAGTCATGAGCATTGGAGTGTCGTGACTACTTGGGAGAGCTGCATAATTTGCATGAATGAGTTGCATAAATTAAGTTTCCCATCTGCAATTCAATTTTATTCAAGTCAATGGAAATTGAGATAATTACTCAATTAATCTCAGCTCACATTGACTTTAGTGGATGAAGAACTGTTTCAAAGTGCTCCTGAGCATTACTGACAACTGGCTTAGGGAGCATTTTCACATATTGCCCTAGCACTCCGGTGCTCCTGAGCACCAGGTTGAGAATCCCTAGGTTAGACACTATAGTGGTGCTCTGTCCAAAATTACATCCTCAATTGGGGCAGTTAAAATTATTTTTTTTGCTACTACTGGACAACGCTCTGTAGCTGCTGCTATTAAGGTATTTAATGTGAAGGGTTGTTCTTCCGTTCTGTTTGGTGTGGAGATCTGGGGCTTTACAGCGACTGATAATATCAATAGACCCTTTAATAAATTTTAAAGATCTTTACTGGAACTTCGGCCATCTACTCCCACTCCCTTTTTCTGGTTTAAAACTGGTTCCCAGGACTTGCGAGTTACAGCCAGAATACTGTTGTTAAATTACTGGTTTACAACCTGAATAGTATTTACTCACAAAGGTCCCCTTGGGTTCAGTTTGTTGAGAACTTATTGGCTGTTATTGGCTGTGGGGTATTATTTAGGGCTGTACCGAATAGTATTTTAGGGTACTTGGACTGAATTCTGAAGTTCTGAGTAATTTGTCCTAGTACTTGGCAGCCCTTTGGTACAGTTTCCAAAGTTTTGAAATTTGGACTTGGAATTCCGGACCTCGGAAAACTTCAAAAAACTCCAGAAACATTGGAACTATTCGGTACCAGGTCGGCGCCTCAGCAGGTGTTGCTTTGTGCAGCAGCTGCAGCCATTTAATTGCCTAGCCAATCAGGGTCCACATTAGCACATCCACCCCTTTCTCCCTCCCCCCCCCTTAATTGCCTAACCAATCAGGGTGCAAAACAACACATGCAGGAAGTGGAGCCAGGCAGCAGGATCCCAGTCTGGCCTCATGGTGCCAAGCAGCTGGCAGAACAGTCAGGGCCGGCCCCAGGGTTTGTGAGGCCATGTGCGAAGTCTTGGTGTGGGGCCTAATTTGCATAATTAGGCACCACCTAATTATGCAAATGTATAAATTTACATAAAACTTACTCCCTCTGGACAGGAAGGATTCCCATTCTCCACCTCTCCGAGCAACCATGGAGAAGCATGGCCTCCTAATGCTTCCCCCCCTCCCCAGCCGAGTGTCTACCACCACTCCCCAGGAGTGGTTCCACTGCAGGGGCAGCCAAGCGGGCAGTGACACAGGCACAGAGAGACTGACTGCGTCCACTGCCTTACTGGAGGAGGGGCCAGGGGGTGAGCTTAGCCAGTCTGGCCTCCAGGGCCTGTTGCTTCTTGCTGCCAGTGCCGCCTGTGCCTTGTGCACGCATGCGGTGTGACCAGTCCAGAGGTGCTGCTATCACACACACAAGACACCCAAAATGCAGCTAGCTTATTAAGCGCATTATGCCATGAAAAGAGACATATAACCAGTTCAGTTGTGCCCCCATAATCAGTTCATGCTGCCCCCACCCCATAACCAGTTCATTTCTGCCCCCGCCCCCATATAATCTATTCACGCTGCCCCCACCCATAACCATTTAATTTGTGCCCACGGGGCAGCGTGAATTGATTATATGGGGGTGCAAATGAACTGGTTATGGGGTGCGGGTTTAAAGACAGTATTCCTGTTAGCAATAACTTCATTAAGAAGAGTTAGTGAAATAGCAGCCATAATAATCTCAGAACCATATTTGCAGATTTATTTTCCAAGACAGAATAGATATTGCTTTACATCCTAAATTCCTACCTAAGATAGTATAAGTAAGACAGTTGTAAGAATGTGGCCCTTTTTACATGGGCCTCTCCTCCCAGCCATGAACACACAGATTTCTATGTGTTCATGTGTGGGGGAACCCCATGTGAATGATGTGGTGCACGCGCCCATGGTGAGTGGGTGTGTGTGCACGCTCGCCTAACACGCATCCTCATTCACCCCCCACTCATCCCCATGCACGGAGCAACCGGGGGAAACTGTGGTTACTATGTGGGTGTGGATGGGTGGTGGGTGAGTGGGGATGTGTGTGCAGCTGTGTGCATGATCCACCCATGCACTGGCATGCCCACGGACTCCCCACCCCGCAGAGCCATGTAAAAATATCATGTGAGGAGCCACTCGAAGAAGAACAGAAGGTTGCTACCTTGCAAACAAGGTTCTTTGAGATGGCTCCGAACATTCTCACAACACCCACCCTTCCAGCTCCACATGGAATTATTTTCTTATATTTCTAGAAAGGGTTGAAAGGAACTGTCATTCAGACAGAGAGGGTTCTTTTTATACTAGAGGAGCTCAAGACCACCATGTGGTCTATTATTTGAATAGGATGAGCGTGCACAACCCAGTTGTGAGAATATTGGGAGCCATCTCGAAGAACCTTCTTTACAAGGTAGAAACCTTCTGATCAGCACATGGGGATGCGAGGTTTGTAAACAAACAGTCTTATCTCCCAGCCCGCTGCTGCTGCTGCTACTAGAAGGCAGAGGCAGGTGAGGGATGGGGTCTGGAGCCAGGGAGGGGAGGAAAAATAACTTTCTGGGGGAGAAGTTGACTGCAGCCTGTTGCCCAGCCAGGAAAGTGCGGGTCCCCAGCTGGCCTCGGGGCCATGTGCTGCCACACATGTGGCACATGCCTGGGGCTGGCCCTGAGAACAGTAGAAGCAAGTTACACTTTACAATTAGGCTCTGCTGTGCCATGTCACAGTCTAGACAACACACACTACCCCGCAAAACAGTGTGCAACTGCATGGAGAAATAAATCCCACCAAAAGCCAGCAAGCCCAGCAGTCACAAAATTAAGAAACCAGACATTCACCCCACCCCTAGGGCCATCCTCTTGTCATGGCATTGGTACTGTGGCACTGGTAACTTGAATGGACCAGGCAAAGGGAAGTTGAGCCAGGCAGAGAGATCCCAGCCTGGCCTCATGGTGCCAAGCATGTGGCAGAACAGTAGAAGTTACACTTTACAATTAGATTCTGCTGTAACATGCGGCAGACACAGCCTTGGTAAAAAAGAAAGAAGACAACACACACAACCCCACAAAACAGTGTATAACTGCAAGGAGAAATAAAAATCCCACCAAAAGCCAACCAGCCTGCCCAGCAGAAAAAATTATAACACCCACAAGAAAGGGTGTTTTCAGATGTGACGGGGCGGCTTCACCCTATCCCGAAAACAACCCAGAGATTCCCCGCCGGGATCACCCATGCATGGCAAACAGATGTGCCGGGGATCCCGGCAGGGAAGCAGGGAGGGAGCGGGGCCGCACGGCGCAACGTGTGGCTGCACGGCCCCGCCCCCTCCATGCTCCCTCGCCGCCCGCCCTCTGGGGAGATGGGCGGGCAACGAGGCCGAGGCCGCCGCAGCGTCAGGCCGGTTTGACCATGGCCCGGAATCCCGCCGGGGATTCCGGGCCATGGTTGCCAGCCAGATGTTACTTTTTTTTGGTTCTGGCCGGGAATAACTTTCACCACGCTTCTGGGGATTTTCACGCCGGGAGCCCCGGAAGCATGGTTGAAATTGACCCCATGTGGGCATTCAGCGTAGTGAACATCTGGCGGCCGCCGAACAGACGTGCAGGGCACAGTGACCACATGTAGGTATTCAGCGTGGTTCACTGTGATCTCGTCACGTCTGAAAACACCCAAAGAAACCAGTCATACACACACACACACACACACACACACTCCCGGGGCACCCTCTAGCCTTGGCATGGCATTGGAACTGTGGCACTGGTAACTGGCAAGGGGAAGTGGAACCAAGTAGAGAGATACCTCTGGCCTCATGATGCCAAGTGCAAACCAAGCAGCAGGCAGAACTAGAAGCAAAGTGGCACCCAATTATTTATTTTAAAAAAGCATGGCATGGCATGGCAAAGGTAAAAGTAACCCCCCATCCCTCAGCATTGACCCTATGGACAGGACAGGACAAACCATGCCATGGGCAGGTGCTCCTAGCCCACAGCCGATTACTTACAGATCCAGCACTGTAGCAAACAGCCAAATTCACCAAAGAGAATGGAAAATAGCTGCATCCACTTTTATTTTGCCCTGCCAGCCAATCAAAAGCTTGCCTTCTGACTTCCCATCACTCAGCTGTCCCCTCTCATACCTGCCTCCTATATAGCACTAAGTTTCATTTCCAGAAGAAGCTCATTTGTCCACCAGCTCCCCGTGTGATCAACGGGTTCCAAAGTTTTCAGAAGAATGGCCTTGGTCCTCAGAACTTCAGACTTCAGACTTTTGGAACCGAATACCTTAATGTTTGGTGAATTCCAAAGTTTTCCAAAGACCGGGTTTCAGCCCTAGTATTATTTTGTTGACGTTTGTATTATTCCTGATTGTCAAAAAAACCCTTGTATTGCAAAGGCTCAGAGATATTTCTGTTCAGGAGGATTGTGCTGCTGTTTGCTATGCCAGAGTAGCTCCCAGAGTAGCTCCCCTCTATAGCTTATGGAAATTGGAGGAAGGGCTAGAAAGCTATCTAGCCATGGACATTAAATATAAACTTAAGACAGCAGGTTACACTGTGAGCAAATGTCCAATACTGTCCTTGTGGGAAGATGTTTAGGCATTCCTGGAAACCAGAGACTGTGTCCTTGTCAAAGGCATGTCATTGAGGACACTCTGCATTATTGTATAGAATGCCCGTTATTCAAAGAGATACAGGAAACTTTAGTGCATCTGTTGCTGAACAAAGTTCCCATTTATAACAGGGAAAAACTAATTTGGCTGTTCTGAAGTAAAGACCCTAAGGTTATTATGTCTCTTGCTTTATTTGTTTACAAAGTTGAACAGATCAGAGTCAAGTTTCCTTACTCTTGATTCTTTGCCGTTTGATATTGGTTAATCTGATGTGTTTGGATTTTATTTTTTTTCTTAAGGTTTTTTTTATCTTTTCATTGTTATTTTATTATACTGAGATTGGTATTTGATCTTCCCTTCTATTGTATTGTATAATATCCTTTCATAATAACAGGGAATAATTAACTTGGCTGCTGCAAAGTAAAAGCTCTAAGGTTATTATGTCTTCTGTTTTACTTGTTTACAATATTGAATAGATCAGAGTTAAGTTTTCTTTTTTTTTATTGTCTGTTGTTTGATATCCCTTAACCTGATGTCTTTGGATTTTATGTAGCTTTGCTATTAACTTTTATGTTGCCATCATTATCTTATATCACTGAGATTTGTGTTTTGATTTCCCCTTTTTATTGCACTGAATAATACATGCATTCTTAATAAACTGAACTGATTTCCAGCTCCACTTCTAACTACCACCACATGTGTTCTCCATAACATCTGTGGGACTGGTACAGCCTCATTGGAGAACCCCCTACCATTTAGCTCCGGTGAGTCAGTGCCCTTGTTCTGGAACCAGCTGAACTAAGCAGGGAGTGTCAGCCATGGAGGTTCCAATTCGAATTGCTCGGTGACAGAGCAGCAGGAGTCTGGAATAGCGAGCTTCCAGATGGTGATGACAATGTGCTTCTCCATGGGGATGGGTGATTGCATCAAAGTGCTCTTTTTCTCCAGTCATGGCCTGAGGAACTTGACTATCTGCAGGATGAGGCAGTGGGACGTTCTGAAGTTTGTGACCTACTCAGCGTCTCCCCACAAGTACAGCACATTCTCCCACCAGTCTGTGCTTTTCTGCTTCACCCAGACCAGCTTTTTGGTGGGTACAGCCCTGCACATAGTGTTGGTGACTGAAGCCGTGTCTTCCGACAGGTACCTCTCTGCACACATCAGCTGCCCTTGCATGGCTTTGATCCTCCCCAGTGTAGTCCATTGTCGCTGGAGGTAGGCAAGTGCACAGAGTCAAAGCATGTGTCTCCATGGCTGTGGTTCCAGCATCTATGGACTGTGCAGACCACACACAGAATGTTTTTGAACAGTTTAAAGAGCTTCCTGGCTAGGATTGGCTGCGCACTGCACGTGAGCAGCTATTGGCCACTATTTGTCATGTGTCCTTACAGAACTGGCTGTGTGCTGAGCATGAGCTGCTATTGGTTACAGGCTGGCTATTGGTTGAAAAAGTTTTTGAAAAACTTATACGGAGTCTGTGTTGCTGCACCAGCACTGCTAATCCAGGTGGATATTAAACTGCATAGACATTTTTTCCATAATCACATCAATGCACATACCAACCCAACTAAATATCTTACAGATGTTAGCACCACAGAAGCATGCCATTTTTAAAATGGGATGGGGAAACCACTGAATGTTAAGAAATGGGCAGGTTGGCAGGGAGTGGAATCTGCAAGGAAGTGAAGGCACTGTGATTGGAATGAATGTGGGAGCAGAGCTGCCCATTGGTTAAAAGTTACTTTTAGAATTTCTTATCTTTTGAAAGTAACAGTTTTTACTTGCAATGAGCATGAGGGGTCATAACACAATAGAAAGCTATTGCTGTGGGTTGTTCGCCTAGGAAAGCCTCAGTGTCTGTGGGTGCTGTGACTGCCCAGGGATGGGGTCCAGAGAAGTTGGGGGATTATGGATACCTTGGGCTTTGCTGACATTTGGGTGAGGCCTAATGTACAGAGAGCATTGTCAGACTCATCCTCCAAGGCAGCCTATGTGGTCATAGGGTGGCACATGCACACAATGGGGTTCTATGTATGCATGATGTAGTGCAGACACCGCACAACCCTGCTGCAATTCCAAGTTTAGCGGAAACAAGTGAGATGGGATCCAGGGAATGTGAACCGACTGAAGGAGAGGTTGTTGCCCTATATGAGATTTGGACACGCAGAGAAATTTTGAATGCCCTCATGAGTGGGGATGTTTTCCACACCCCACTGCGTAGTAATGCAGAAGATGATAGAGAGGGGTACACGAGGTGCATGTTTGACTGGGTTTTTTTGTGAACTGAGGATTTCCAACCCCACAGTGGGGTGATGTGAGACCCCAATAAAAACTGTTCTGCTACCATCCAGTTCATTGCTGTGAGCTATAGGTGTGAGAAACTGGGTGGTGACAACATGCAAAGACTGAATGCTTTCAATTTCAATTTTTACTTTTGTTTTCAATTTTCAGTATAGATGCTCAATAAGGTATACAGTTTGCTCAATAAACTCAGCAGTATGTGCATAAGAAAAGGCTATTTCCAGCTGCCAAATGCTGGGAGGTATAAACCCAGGTATGAACCTCCGTGGGTGGAAGTCATAGAGTCACGGGGAGGAGATAGCAGGTGCCGGACTGCCTTCCAGAGTCATAACAGCTTGGAAGAAAGAAACAGCTGGGGCGGCTTCTTCTTCCCATGGTTTACTGCAGCTGTGAGTCATGGCAGGGGGTGGAATACTGAGGGGGGGTATGTGTGTGTGGACCGTGGTGGGGAAGAACATCTGCCCATGCATTAGGTTTGTCACACTAAGCCTGTGATTGGGGGATGCGTGGGAGCTGCCAGAATGCACTAGAAATACATGTAGAGGGTTGCTCATTCATTAACACCCTTCGTTAAAGTTAGTTACCACTTCCGCCAAGCTTTCACCCAAAGGGGCTGAGGTCATGTCAACAGTGGTGGGGAAAAGGTGCTGGCTGCCATGCCCCTTTCTGATGTAACTCCTCAGGGACCACCTCACCCTACGCGCCCCAGAGCGGCTCCTTCGGGCTGCCGGGGGTGCCTTCTTGGAGGTCCCCCGCGTTAAGCGGGGGGCCACAAAGGAGAGGGCATTCTCGGTGGCCAGGCCACATATTTGGAATTCCCTCATGGAGGAAGCTCCACCTGGCCCCAAGCCTCTTATCATTCTGGCGGGCTTGTAAAACCTGGCTGTTCGCCCAGACCTTTGGGGAGGAGGGGAGAGTGGGTTAGGGTTTTTAGCTCCTCCCTACCCTTATTTTTATTTTAATTTATTTGTCCTAACCCTGTTTTAAATTGTGTGCTGTTTTTAAAAAATTGTTTTACTGAATTGTTTTTATTGAATTGTACGTCGCCCTGAGATGCCGTAGGCATATTGGGCGACTAAGAAATGCTTTAAATAAATAAATAAATACACCGGACATTTGGATGCTCCATACAGGTGGAGCCGTATGGGAAATGGGGAAGGAAAGTTGCTGTGACTTGCCCTCTGGCTGACATGGTTACTCCTGCTGCCCCTCAAAGGCCCAGTTTGTCCAGGTTACTAAAGGTGCCCCCAACACACCTTGAGAAACTGGAAATTTCCCCAGAGCCTGGAGACTCTGGGTCAAAACCTGGAGGAGCGATGGCAGCGACAACCCTGATCTTTGTCGGTATAGGGGACAATCAGTGGTCCAGTTTGTCCCACTGAAGTCAATAGCAAAGCTTTCAATCCTCCTTAGTTGAAACTGGCTCGAGCTATTTTTAAAAAAAGAATCAGCATTCAAGTGACACATAATTGTTTGAGTCCAAAAAGCCTTTCAGAATGTGAACCGGTTTGATAAATTAGGTGTTCTCCCACGAACTCTTGAGCATGAGTGGAATCCAGATCATGCTGATTGTGGTTTCCTTCAAGGTCTCTCATTTCCTTTCTTTTCCTATATTTCTTTGTTTCCTTTAAAACACACACACACACACACACACACACACAAAAGCACTAGATGAATCCAAAGAGCCCTATAAAGAAGTATGCTTGTGGGGAACAAAATTCCTTAACAATTGTGAGCTGCTGGTATTGATTGTGTGTGGGAAATGGTCCGAGGGTGGTTCTGGATGACTGCATGTCATGGAGCTTGTTCACTGAATGCTTACTGTGAAGTAATGAATGGCCTCTTAACTCATGTTAACTCTGCTTTTATTCACACAATCAGTGTTTAAAGTGGAGCAGCTTACTTCTAAAGGCAAATAGTCATATGAACAGGATAGGGTGTACGTTATGCGTACTAATACTTGCCCATTCACACAGTCATTAACTCCTTTGATAGGCCCCTCCTTGATAACTGCTTGAGTGTAGAGTAGGGCTGAAACAAGGTCTTGCAAAAAGCGAGAATCTCGTCGAAATCCTGGTTCTCGATTTGTCCAAGATAAACCAAGAACCGGAACTTTTTTGTTGAGTCCTTGGCAAGAAAAATAGCAAATCACTGTGCATGCGCAAAATGGCCACTGCCCTCAACCAAACTGGTGGCAATAGCATCACCGCCATTTTGTTTAAGAATAGTGGCCATTTTACACATGCACAAAACAGTCTGGTGGCCATTTCACGCATGTGAAATGACCTTTCTTGCCCAGAACAATTTCTCAGGCAAGAAAATAAAATAAGAATAAAAAAATCATGGCACTATTGCCACCATTTGCATTATGCTTTTGACATCATTTGGGTTGCTACGCCAATAATGTAATGCTATTTCTGCCATTTTGGTTAAGAGCAGCAGCTATTTTGCATATGCACAAAACAGTTGAGTGGCCATTTGCATTTGTGCAATGATTTTTTTAAAAAAAAATCTCGCCCAAGAACTCACTCTGGGACCGAGATCTCATGAGATCTCGGTCCTGAATTTCAAACTTGCGTGTTTCCTCATGATAATGGCTAAAACCACCACACCTACACTATTTTAAAAGAAAACAGTGGTTCAGGTAGTAACCAATAGCCATTTGCACTCCTTCAGCTATCCATTTCAGTTATTCTGTTTCTGTTTTGGGAGGATTTTTTTCTTTGGTTATTTTGGTATTTCAGTTACATCATTTCGGCAATGTTTGCACTATTGTGCATATGCAATGGATGAAAATGACACAAATGAAATGACCAAAATACAGAAATAATTGAACCAGAAACATGAAAAAACAGAAACTGTATTATTATTATTATTATTTTATTATTATTATTAACAAACATTTATATAGCGCCAGCAGTGTACCTGGCACTTTACAAAGTAATAAAATAGACACAGTCCCTGCCCCTAGGGCTTACAATCTGAGAGACAGGAGCTGGGGGAGAGACTTAGGAAGGGGAACAGAGGGAGAGACAAGGGGTCTAACATTCATGAAGATGCGAGGTCTCAAGTGCACGTACTTGGCTTGGTTACGATGAGAATGACAGCAGGCAGGTCCATGTTGCAAGGATAAGGGTAAACCGATCGTAGGTATAGGAATAGTGGCTCAGCAGGATAAAGAGTCAGACAGAGCAGAGCGAAAGAGGTGAGTTTTAAGGAGAGATTTGAAGGTATGAAGGGAGGGGACAATCGCAAAAAATCATATATGAGTGTATCTTTCAGCCAGGGTTAGTGCTAGAGAAATATAAATAATACCATTTGAAACAGGAGAAAGGTGTACGATGATTTCCTCCCTCCCCGGAACTGGTGACCACGCATGTTCACAGAAGTCATGGGAGATACCTCCCATGAGAATGGGTACTGACTGTCTCCTCCCACAATCGGCCATAGACATTAATAGAATACCATACATCATGGAAAATAAGGTAATGAGCTGGTGGCCCAAGAGACAAGTGAACAGGAACAGCAAACAGGAAGGTTTGCCTAGGAGTGCTGCTGTGAGCAGGGGAGCATGCAGACGACCCAAGGAAGGTAGGTGAAGGGTTTGTCTGGGAGAGGGGTCTGTGTTTGTTTGTGGACAGGCTGTATGTTCACAGGGGTTGTTTCTGGGCGTAGTGATCAGGAAGCAGAATGTTTGATTGCCTGATTGTCCTATTGTGTGTGGGTGTTGCTGCTAATCAGACTTGATTAGGGGGCAGAGCTAGAATCTGCTGACTCAGGGGCCAAGCCACCAGAGTATATAAGAGCAGACAGGCAACGGCCCAGGAGCCAGCGGCCCAGGAGACAAGCACACAGGAACAGCAAACAGGGAAGTTTGCCTAGGAGTTCTCTGCAGGAGGGTGCTGTGGAGGGAACACCCTAGACAGGTGAGTGACTGTATTCACATATACACCTAAGTGTTCTAACCCAGCCTTATCACCTCTTTAGTTCCATAAGTATCTTTCAACCTGTTGTTTTGAAGGTCAGCTAAATCCCTAAGATACTAATTCAGAGAGGGTACCAGTCCAGGAAGCTTAGATCCCGTCCCTTGTAGTTAAATACATAACTAGGGTTAAGCCTAACATCTCACTAAACAAGAAGATGCAGACAGCAGACCAGCAGCGGGATGGGGGCTACCCAGTCTTTTTCACCGAGTACCACATGTATGATTATCTTCCTGTTGGGGAGAGGTTGTATGTGTGCACCTGGTGCAAACAGCTCCTAGCTTTCAGAGAACATGTACGGTCTCTGGTGAGTGGCCCATCTGGAGGAGCTGAGGCAGACAGAGAGGTATATAGAGGAGTACTACAGGGGCATAGTAGAACAGCCCCACCTCAACTCTGGCAGTCCCTGTGCTGCTTTGGAGGTGCAAGGTCTCCAGGGAGGAGAGCACAAACGTGAAATGGCAGGAAGCAATTCCGTAGCTGGGACCTGCCTTCTGGTTGATTTGTTATCCTCTCGCACCGAGGATATTTCTCCAGGGGTGTGTGCCCAGAAGGGTGGGAATAGGATGGCTGTGGTAGTTGGGGATTTGATTATTAGGAATGTAGGTAGCTGGGTTGCTGGTGGCCGTGAGGATCGCATGGTAACTTGCCTGCCTGGTGCGAAGGTAGCGGACCTCACACAACACATAGATAGAATCCTAGAGAGTGCAGGGAAGGAACCTGTTGTTGTGGTCCATGTTGGTACCAATGACATAGGTAGATGTAGGACGGAGGTTCTGGAGGCCAAATTTAGGCTTCTAGGTAGTAGACCCAAGTCCCGACTCCCGAACCTCCAGGGTAGCGTTCTTGCAAGTGCTGCCTGTTCCACGCACAGGACCCCAGAGACAGGTGGAGTTCCAACGTCTCAATGCATGGATGAGACAGTGGTGCAAGGAGGAAGGCTTTAGATTTATCAGGAACTGGGCAGCTTTCTGTGGAGGGAGGAGCCTATACAGATGGGATGGGCTCCACCTTAACCAGAATGGAACCCGGCTGCTGGCACTAAAAATTAAAAATGTGATAGAGCAGTTTTTAAACTAGAACCTGGGGGAAATCCAACAGGCACTGTGGAGTGCACAGTTCGGACTGTGGCATCTATGCAGGAGGATGTTAACTTAGGGGATTTAGAGTTGCTTAAGACTGAGGAAGGGATAAAAATTAAGGGACTTTAGGTGGAATTCACTGGAGAACAGATAAATAACAATTCCAGGGTGCCTGATACAGTCCCCTATAATGTGCACAGTAAGAAGAATAAAAATACATTTAAATGTCTTTATGCAAATGCTTGAAGCCTAAAAAGTAAGATGGGAGAATTACAGTGTATGGCACTAAATCACAGAGACATGTTGGAATGAGGATAACCAATGGGACACTGTAATACCAGGGTACAAAATATATCGGAATTACAGAGTAGATAGAGTTGGTGGTGGGGTGGTTCTGTATGTAAAAGACAACATTGATCAAGTACAATTAAAATTTTAAAGGATACAAACTATTCCCTAGAATCTCTATGGATAGAAATTCCAGGTATGAAGAGGAAGAGTATTGCAGTAGGGGCTATACTATTGTCCCCCTGACCAGGACGGAGAGACTGATAAAGAAATGCTAAAAGAGATTAGACAAGCTACTAAAGTCGGCAACATAATAATAATGGGTGACTTCAATTACCCTAATATTGATTCGGTGAATGTTTCCTCAAGGCGGGACGTGGAGGTCAAATTTCTGGATGCCGTAAGTGACTTCTTCCTAGAACAGCTGGTTCAGGAACCGAGAGGAGGAGCTATTCTAGATCTAGTCCTGAGTGGCATGCAGGACCTGGCGCAAGGTGTAACTGTTGCAGAGCCACTAGGCAATAGCGATCATAATATGATCACATTTGACATAATTTCTGGAGTGAGAAAGACAAACAAAAGTACAGAAGTAGCATTTAATTTTAAAAAGGGAAACTATGACAAAATGAGGAAACTAATTAAAAAGAAACTAAAAAGCACAGTTCAAGGGCTACAAGTTTGCAAGAGGCATGGAGGCTGTTTAAAAGCACCCTTCTGGAAGCCGAGATTAAATGCATCCCGCAAGTTAAAAAAAGAAGCAGGAAGACCAAAACTCCACATCTCCACTGTGGCTAAATGGGGAGATGAAGGAGGCTATTAGAGCCAAAAAGTCATCCTTTAAGAAATGGAAGGCTAGTCCCAATGAAAATAATATGAAAGAGCATAAACACTGGCAACATAAATGTAAAGTGTTAATAAGGCAGACCAAGAGAAATTTTGAAGGGAGGCTTGCTAAAGAGGCAAAAATAAGCAACAAAAACTTTTTCAAATACATCAGAAGCAAGAAGCCTGCTAGGGAGTCAGTTGGGCCATTAGATGACAAGGGAGTAAAAGGGGCGCTCAGGGAGGATAGGGACATTGCAGAGAAACTGAATGAGTTCTTTGCGTCTGTCTTCACTGCAGAGGATTTTGGGGAGGTACCGATGCCGGGTCCTTGTTTTGTGGGCAAGGAACTGGAAGGGCTGTTACAAATCAATGTATCAGGATGTTCTAGGGCAAATTGACAAACTGAATACTAATAAGTCACCAGGGTCAGTTGGCATTCACCCCAGAGTTCTGAAGGAACTCAAATATGAAATTGCAGAGTTACTGTTAGTAATCTGTAGGGATGGGAATTCCGGATCTACCGGTATCCGATAATGCCGGTATCGGGCGTACCGGCATTATCGGATTCGGCCCGGTAATCCGGCCCCCGGTACCGGATTTCAGTGT
>QEPC01000531.1:1324674-1345657 GCA_003113815.1 Sphenodon punctatus
ATCCTGTCTGGCTAATAGCTGCTAATGGACCTATCTTCCAGAAACTTGTCCAAACCTCTTTTAAACTCAGCTATAGTACTGGCCCTTACCACAGCCTCTGGCAGTAGATTCCAGAACCCAATTATGGTCTGACCCAGTATGGCACTTCTTATGTTCTGAAAGCAGACCTTGTTTCTCTCAGCAGGGAGACAAGCCCCAGGCCTGCCCTGAAGGTATGTTTCCCTCTCCTTTCTGAAGTTCCAGTGAGACAACTTTGCCTCAAAAACCTCTTGTCCTACAAATTAAAATATCCCATTACCCATTAAAAAATGGGGCACCTCCCTCTATCCTTCATACATTCCTGTCACTGAAGCCTAGGTGAAGCATTAAGTGTTGGAAGTTTGATTTCTTGGGCTCAAACGTTGAGTTAGATTTGGGCATTCATATGCCTCCTGCTCTGAAAGCTCAAGGGATGAATCCCCTGTGTCCCTCATGGAGACACCCATGCTTTGAGACGTCACATTTTAAAGTACTTAACCGAAGGAAAATCATTGTGCATTAATTCAACATAGATTTAAACCAGGCCGCACTAAGGATTTTAGTGCTCTATGGCAACTCAGGCTGATGCCACCCCCAAAACTCATGAGTGCATGCGAGTTGCCATCTGAGATAAGGAGGGAGACAGTGGCAGCACCTAGAACAGAAGCAGAGTCTCTTCCTCTGTGCTTGGCACCACCGTAGATCACATTTGCAGGGCGTTTGGGGGTGGAATGGGGCTTCTCCAGGTGTGGATGGACAGGGGTGCTACCCAGGCTGCATGCAGCATGCGGGAGGCAGTGTGGTTGGTGGTGGTGAGACGGGGCACTGTGTCTGGGTGGGCGTGGGCTGAGAACAGAAGTCCGCAACCACTCAAAATCTGCACCTCCCCTCCAAATCTGCCACCCTAGGCAGGTCCTATGTTGCCCACTACTAAGTCCCGCCCTGGTTGTGATGTGTAAACTTCTACCAAGTGATAAATCTGTGGTAGTTCATGGAAGAGGATACAGTCCTTTTCCACAGATCATCATGGATTTACCATGTGACAGAAGTGGACACAGACCACAAATAAATCTATGATGAATGAACATACTGTGGTTTTCAGCATCTTTAAAGTTATAAAGTATTATTTATTTATTTATTTATTTGTTTATTTAAACTTCTTACCTCTCCCTTCCTGCCAAAGGCAGCCCAGGGCAGCTTACAATATTAAAATATAAAAATAAAAGACATAAATATAAAACATAACACCCCACAAACCCCCAACATCCTTCCCAACCCCTCTCCACCCCAACCCCCTAACTTCACCCCACTACCCTAACCCCCATTGCCAAATGCCCTTGTGGAGCTGTGGAGCGGCAACTGAAAACACCTCCCTTGCCATCGAGACCAAATTACAAATTGGCATCTCCAGCCGACCACCCCCAACCAACCACAGGGGCTGCGATGGGACATGGTAGGCCAGAGAGATGATCTTCCAGCTAAGTGGGTCCCAAGCTGTTTAGGGCTTTAAAGGTCAACACTAGCACCTTGAATTGTGCTCGGAAGACAATAGGCAACCAGTGCAGATTACAGAGCACTGATGTTATTTTCTCCCAGTGAGCCATCCCCATAAGGAGCTGGGCCACCTCATTCTGCACCACCTGCAGCTTCTGAACAGTCTTCAAGGCCGGCCCCATGTAGAGCACATTGCAGTAGTCTAGCCTTAAAGTAATGAAGATATGAATGATGGTTGTCAGATCTGAATCAGAAAGAAAAGGCCACAGCATTCTTACCAGAGATAGAGTTAGTGAAAAGCACTCCTGGCCACTGCCGCCACTTGAAGGTCCAGACGCAGCAATGGATCCAGGAGCGCCCCAAGACTGAGAACCAGAGTGATCAAGGGGAGCAGGACCTCATCAATAACTGAGGTCCCAATCCCTCCCAAGTCACAACCATCATCATTATTATTATTATTAGCATTTATATAGTGCCAGCAATGTACCTGGTGCATTACAAGGTAATTGAATAGACACCGTCCCTGCCCTAGAGCTTACAATCTGAGAGACGGGGGGGAGGGGGGAGAGGGGAAACACATCAGTCTTGTCAGAATTCAACTGCAGTCAACTCACCCTCATCCAGTCTCCCACATCAGCTAGGTAATGGTAAGCACCGACACTGCAGGACCAAGATGAGAGAAAAAAGAGAGGTAGAGCCATTGGATAATGGCTGCATGTCATGGAACTTGTTCACTGAATGCTTACTGTGAAGTAATGACTGGCCTGTTAACTCTGCTTTTAGTCACACAAACACAGTATTTAAAGCAGAGTAGCTTACTTCTAAGGGCAAAGAAGGACAAGGCTGGACCACCACAGCCCCAAACTCTGACTCTGCCATAGAACCGGTTGCGCCAAAGTTGTGGTGAACACGAGCAATTTTGTGCAGCCATCAAAGTCAGTAGATAAATACCCCAGAGAACTCTGGAATTCAATCAGATCCATAAGACTCTGAGGGTGGACAAACCTAACTGGACCATCACCCTAAAGGGGGCATAGGAGGGACGGGATCCGTGCCTTTGGGAGGTAATGATCCAGTCACAAGGGTGTCATAGCCACAACCCCAATAATTAGACCCCCTGTTTCCAAGCCAGTGCAAAACATCAAATCCAGTGTGTCACAGAGTCATGGAGGTATAGAGTCACAAGGCTGGAAGATACCTCAAGGGTCATCTAGTCCAGCCCCTTGAACCACTGCAGGGCCTGCCACACCCCAACCAGCCACACAGATGTATTGGGCCCACTACTACCTGGGGTAGGCCCATGATTGCCATGGAGGCCATGAACTCCTGCTCCTCTCCTAAAAGACTAGCCTTGGCGTGAATGTTGAAATCACCCAAAACAATACGTCTGGGCTATCTTAACACCACATCTGAGACCAGCTCAGCTAGAACAGTCAGGGAGGCTGGCAAGGTGCTCAGTACACTAGCAGAATCTTCAATCTATCCCAGGACAAATCAAATACAAGATGGACACACTCCATACTGGATGAGTCAAGCATTGGATACCTCCAGAAGGACAAAGAATCCCTAAAAATCACGGTCAACCCCCCCTCCCTGCCCCACCCCGCCCAGGCCTATGCTGATGCTGCACAGACTACCTGGCTGGAACCATGTGAGCCCAAATTGGTCCAGATGTTTCATCCAGCCAGGTCTCCATAATACACACGAGGTTGGCGGCCTCATCCATGATAAGCTCCTGGATGGCAGTTGGTTTATAAGCAACCAACCTCGCATTCAGCAGCATAAGCATCAGCTCAGGGGCACTACTGGCCTCAGTTCCCAAATATGCTGAACCAGAGAGAGAGGGGGAGTGGGAAATGCGGACAGACACCAGATATCTTCCCCAACATTCCCGATGGCCAACCTCCCCACCCCTGCAAGACCTTTCCATACCCCACATGACCTCAATAGCTGCTCCCCACTCCCCCCAAGGACCCAAAGGGACAGATGACTGGCGAGGACTGCCCAGGCCCAGCACTTCAGGAGGTAGAGTCACAAGGGGCACAACTCCCTCACTCTTCCTCCAACCAAAAGAACTCACCCACCTGTCTTCCCCAGTGCCCAAGCCCCCCCTCTCATTGGGGGGCTGTGACATTTCTTCCCACCCTCTTCCCCAGTGCCTGCACCAACCTCTTATCAAGGGGCTGTAGCACTTCTTCATCCCCCCCATCCCAAGTGCCTAAGGCCCCCCTATCAACGGGGGGTCATGGCACGTCCCCAGTGCCCATTCCCCTCCTCTCACAGAGGGATTGTGGCCCTTCCCTTTCTACCTGACTAACTATTCCCCTCTCACATCTCACACCATCCCACCACCCTACCTTCTCCCAACCTCGCCCCTGCCAACATCCCCCCACATCTCACCACTTGAATACAATTTAAAACAATCTTAAAAACAATACTAACTTCCACTCTCTACCCCCAAACAAGCTCATAAGCAGCCCCGCTAAAGGCCGCCACCTTTGGCGCCTGCCCAAGGTTGCCGCCTGGAGGAGGCTGAAGCAGTTTTATGGCTCCTGAAGGGTAAGGGTGGGGCAAGCAAGCCCAGGTGGTATGGATATTGCAATCCTCCCCTCCAGCAACACACACCTTCCAGTATGACATCTGAAAGTGGAAGATGAGATTCTGTACATGAGAAATTGTCGACGCACCCCCCCCTCAAGAAGACGAGGACACGATATGTGGGTTTGAAAGGCCGCGCTCTTTATTAGTAGCCAAAGAGGGGGAAGGGGTAGCCCTCTCACTTCCACCTTTGAACTGGGGTCCTATCTATCTCTTGTTCCTAACTGTTAACCGTCCCCACAGGAGGTTCCCGTCCTGGACCAGGCACTATCCTGTTTGCCCGGTGCCCTTCTTCTTACGTCTTCAGGTTAAGCCCAAGGGGAATCCTCCTGTGCCCTACCTTAACTAACTTCTTCAACTTACACCCTACCCCGACCACCAGGTTCACCAGGCCAGAGCGGGTTGTTCGCACCTATCCCCTTTCACCCACCGGGGTGGGAGTTTAAACAACAAGGGTAAGGACACCGTAACCTACTGTTTGGTACATGGTCTGCCCAGCAGGTTCAGCCGCTCATCTCTCACCCTTGGGCTGACCATACAGTGGGCCGCACTAAGCGGCTATGTATGGCCTATGCCCATCTCTTAGGGAGATGTTGCTACCCTATGCTATGCTAACCCTTTCAACTTTTAACCATTGGCCTAAACTCAGTCTACCGCCAAGAGTGTGACAATTCGGCCTACCACCGGCAAATTTGCATCCTCACCCTCTTTTCAATTCGGCAGGTCACTCCGGGAAAGGCGAAAAACCCCTCACAGTTTTATCAATTTGGTTCAGGGAAAATTCCTTTCTGGGCCTAATTCATGACCAGTGGTGACTCGCAGTGGTGCCCTATGAGAGGGACGGGTGGGTGGGTGCGCGTCCTTCTCCCCGCTCTGCGCCTGGCCAAATGAGGCGCTTGAGCAGGGAGGCTAAAATGGCACTCGGGAATCCCAACTCTCGCGAGAGTCCTGGGCGCTGCTGTTTGAGGCTGCGTAGCAACCATGGCCTTCCCCCACCCTCAAGCAGCCGCCCTTCCTCGCCTTCTTTGTTATGAAGGGGTGCCGCCAAACCCCCGCTGCAGCGTTCATGGAGGGGACTTGTCAACGCTCCCCCCCCAAAGAAGACGAGGACACGATATGTGGTTTTGAACGGCCGCACTCTTTATTAGTAGTCAAAGAGGGGGAAGGGGTAGCCCTCCCACTTCCCCCTTTGAACTGGGGTCCTATCTATCTCTTGTTCCTAACTGTTAACCATCCCCACAGGAGGTTCCCGTCCTGGACCAGGCGCTATCCTGTTTGCCCGGCGCCCTTCTTCTTACGTCTTTGGGTTAAGCCTGAGGGGAATCCTCCTGTGCCCTACCTTAACTAACTTCTTCAACTTACAACCTACCCTGACCACTGGGTTCACCGGGCCAGAGCGGGTTGTTCGCACCTATCCCCTTTCTCCCACCGGGGTGGGGGTTTAAACAACAAGGGTGAGGACACCGTAACCTACTGTTTGTTTGGTACATGGTCTGCCCAGCAGGTTCGGCTGCTCGTCTCTCACCCTTGGGCTGACCGTACAGTGGGACGCACTGAGCGGCTATGTATGGCCTATGCCCATCTCTTAGGGAGATGTTGCTACCCTGTGCTATTCTAACCCTTTCAACTTTTAACCATTGGTCTGAACTTAGCCTACCACCACCAGAACCACCAGCTTTGCTTGGCTGGTTCACCGCCATAAACTCAACTTTCGAGGATTTTTACTAGGTTGCATTTCCGGACTCCGATAGATGGACCCCATCGCTCCGGTATAACTCATCCCTATCATGCCTAATCTCCATGTGAGAAATTGCAAATCCCCCTGCTCGCTGGAGCCAGTTCCTAATTTCCACGTTTGCCCTTTTCCTGGCCCGGTCCACCCTGCCCGGGTGCTGGGCATTAGCCCAAACTCTCCTTTGTAGCATTTTTGACCAGACCAGTGTACACCCTCGATATTGCTCTTGCACCTTTTGAAAATCAGCCTTTGCCCTCTTCGTTAGCCACAGCCCTGTACACTTGGACAGGTTATTACAATCACTGCTGGTGCTGGGAATTTTTCTGTCACCGCAGTCAGCGTTGGGAGCAATTACTCCCACAGAATTCCGCATCTACCTAGCCAAATTATATCTTCCCTGTCACCTAAGCCCAGCTGGGTGCCCCACCCGCTGTGTGAAGCCATCTTTCCTGCCCAATGTATGATGCTGTGGCCAACAATCCACACCACCTTCCATCCCCATGGGGGTGCCGCATCTGGAAAAGAAATCAGAGTTATGCAGTTGCCGCCGAATCCCCCGGTATCCCCTCATTCTTGGCTCTGTGTTCTTGATGTAAAAGCGATATGCTGCGGACCGCCACCTCCCTATCTGTTGTATTTGCTCCGCAGGCAGTCCCATACTTGCGGCAACGGACGCCGCCCCTATGCGAAAGGAGTGCGCGGTGTAACAACCTGGGTCCGGGCCTGCTTTCCTAACGCACATGTTGAGAACTGCCCTGAACTGATATCGTGTCAGCGGGGTCCCTGTGGAGAAACAACGGGCCCTCCGTCTTCGGGTGGGATGCTAAATACTGCTTCATTGCCTCGACAGGGGAAGTATGGACATCATCTGTAGGGCACAGCCTCACTAACCGACCCTTTCCCCTTTGGTCCATCTTTGACCTCCTTACATTTAACAGGAGGGTTCCTCCCTGCCAACCCACGTCGTGGATCTGCAGGGCCACACCCGACCTGTCCTGCCGGGATTGGGGGACTATCTTGCTAATCCTGAAGGCCCCAAATAGTGCCACGTGAAATGCGGCAGTAAAGAGAACTACCTCGCTGTTCGAGTGACACACGGTATGTAATGCCTGGCTGATAGCATTAAGTAGCTGAGGGGTGATGGGGGCCCTTATGTCCGCTGTCCAGGGGGTACTCCGGGCCCAACTCTCCCTCAGACGGCTCATAAAAAAGCCGTTATCAGGAGAGGGGTGGCCTGCCAGGCGGCTCATAAAGGAGATGGCCGATATTTTCCCCCCAATCGTGCCCGGTGCCAAACCTCGTTGCCTGAGCTGGAGCGCGAACTGAAGCATTTGCCCCTCAGGAATGGGGAATCCTAGTTCCCAACCTTTCCCTGACCTGTATTCCTGGAACTCTGTAAATGCTTTTTCATACGTCCGGCTGGTTCTGGGCACGAGGGATCCCTGCACTGCCTGATTTAGGTTTATAATCCAAGGCTCCACATGTCCCTCAGGAATGGCTCGGGTCCTTCATGGAATCTGGTGCAAGTTGGCGAAAATGGTCTGTCTGAAATCGAGAAAGGGCATCGGCTATGCCATTATCGATCCCGGGCATGTGCTTGGCCACGAACAAAATGTTTGCCCACAAGCATTTGAGTACAAAATGCCGGACCAGCCGCATAACCCTCTTCAAGTTCGACGACAGCTTGTTGATGATGTGAACGACAGCCATGTTGTCGCACCAAAACAGGACCCTTCTGTTGGAAAACTCCGCCTTCCACAGCTCTAATGCCATCACTATGGGGAAGAACTCCAGGAATGTTAAGTCACGGGTTAGCCCCTGTGTTTCCCAATCCTCAGGCTATGGGGCTGCGCACCATTTTCCTCTGAAGTATACCCCAAACCCATGGCCGCCCGCAACGTCAGATTGTATTTGAAGCTCCGCTTCCAAAAGGAGTCATTGCTGCCAGAAACTCACCCCATTATAGCCCTAGAGGAATGCCTCCCAGGTTGCCAAATCCTCCCGCATCACCCTTGTTACCCAGACATGATGATGTGGGGGACAGTCGTTCCCGATGTGGGCATATAATTGAGACATGAAAGCTCTCCCTGGTGCGATGACTTGGCAGGCAAACTTAAGGCTACCCATGAGGGACTAACTGCTTGATCATTATCTTAGTGGCTGCCATTATCGCCACTATCAATTCCCTGAGGGCTCGGAGCTTGTCGTCTGGTAATCTGGATAGAGAGCATATGGTGTCCAACTCTATGCCCAGGTAGGTCAACCTAGTCATTGGGCCTTCATTTTTTCCCCGGCGCCAATGGTACCCCTAGCTCTGCGGCTACTTCCTGGAATGCACGCACCCTTCCTGGTCCCCACCCTTCCTGCAAAGAGGAAATTGTCTAAGTAGTGATCAAGCTCCGCCCTGCACGTTGGCACACAATCCATTCCAAAATGGTGCTAAACCTTTCCAAGGTCACACATGAGATGGAACATCCCATGGGCATTGCCTTATCAAAGTAAAACGTACCCTGGAATTGCATGGCGAGGAGCTCAAAGTCCTTGGGATGCACTGGCAGGAGATGGAACGCCGACTTGATATCGCACCTCGCAAGAAGGACACCCTATCCACAAGAACACACCATTTCGACCGCAGAGTCAAATGACGCGTACCTTACTGAGCAAAGTTCGGGAGGAATCGCATCATTCACCAACTCCCCTTTGGGGTGGGACAAGTGGTGAATCATGCGATACTCCCCCGGGGTCTTTTTTGCCACTATGCCCAGGGGGGATATCCGCAGAGAGGGAATAGGCAATTCGTCAAAAGGGCCCTGAATCCTACCTTCCTTGACCTCCTTATCAATCTTCTGCTGGACTAGTTGCTCGTTACCCGTCACTGATTTCAATTTTCTTGTGCCCAAATGGTAACAAGGGCCTTGCGTCGGGATCCTAAACCCCATCCTAAAGCCCTCGACAACATAATCAGCGGTCACGTGGTCAGGGTAGTCCCAGGATGCCAGCCGTAAGTCTTCATGCCGTACCGGGGTTGGCACCCTTCCCCACTGGTTGGTTAGCACTCCCTTGGCTGGCGGGGGCCTGCCTGTTCCCCGCTCGCCCCCTGTTCCTAGCTCCATATTGCCTGAACCTATTACACATTGAGGCAGCGTGGTCTCCGGTACACTGCGTGCACACGTGCTTAAATTTACATTGGGTCCGAAAACACCTGCCCCCATCATTAAAATCCCAACATGTAGCCCCCCCCCCCGATGGCTGCCGTGGTCTGCCTCTCTGTCCCCCTTCAATTTGCTGCATATCCCCTGCACGCGAGAGCACATGTCCACTATCGGATCGCGGGGCATACCTGGAGCAGCTGATGCACTCCAGCCAGATGTCATCAGCATGGAGATCCCAGCGCAGGCACGGATTGTTGGTTGCCCTACGCTGGAAGGATTCATCATAGTGCAGTCAAGCGCCCGGTCCACCTGTATCAAAGGCTCGGTGCACAATGTCTGAGTACTTGATCATCTCCAGCCCTCGCTCTGGGAACCTAACCAGTGTCACCCCTATATAAATAGTGTAGACAGCTGTCCAATTGGACCAGGCGCACTCAGCCTTTGGCCTTTTGAACTTCTCCTTTTCTTTTCTCTCTTCCTTATCATTGGGATCCGGTATGGGGTCACTAAAAAGGAGGGCGAATATATGTTCTAGTGGGAGGGAGCAGCCTATTTATACAGGCTGAAATTGCTCTATGTAGTCCTGAAATTGCTCTATGTAGTACTAGCTCTTACCTCTGCATTACTAGAGAAGGAAACGTATTTTGGATAGAAAGGCTTCTAAAGGTTGTTGGGAAGGAGCTAGTAAAATACAAACTATTACAACAGCAGGAAATGCCAAGGCGTGCTGTTTCAAAGCAAGACTGATATGTTATAATTGTATTAACCTGGTTCTGTATCAGCACTTGTGCCCCATAACTTATGGGTGTCATCTGTGGGACTGAATCATCATGATTAAAGGTGGTAGATGAGAGCACTAATTTAGAAAAAGATTTAACCTGCCTATGGCAAAGTACCTTGTGCCTTTCTTCCTAAAAACTCCCTTAACTTCATAGTCGCAGTGGGTCTCATCACAATCTAGGCTCAGATCAATGAGCGTTATCTGTTTGGTTACAAGCACCCTCTCTGTGATTCGATGAAAGCTTTGGATGTTTGGGAAAAATCTGAATTCTTTTTAGAAGCTGTGTGTTGACATTTTATGTTATCACACAGCAACGTTGTGCAGTTGGCAGGTAAGGTGGCTTTTCGATTCAGAAAAAAATTATATTAATATTTACTTGATTGCTTGATAAAAGCAACGCTACAAAAGAATATTGCAAAACCTCAGAGGCTTGGCATGTTTTCCTGTGTGGGTGGAAAAATGTTGTGTTGAAGCCAAGCTGGAATGAATCATGCAACTGTAACATTAAAAAATATATACTAGAAGATATAATTTTTTAAAAAGATGACAGCTAAAATAACAAGACTTGTGGGCCTCTACAAGTATATGCAACATAAACAAGTTGATATCATAATATAAGATATTCTATTATAAAAATGACAAGCCTGTAATATCAGCATTCATGGTGTGTTCTTTCTTTCTCTGTATTATTAAACACAGTACAAGCTCTGGGCCCAGTTTTGCCCTCACATGTGCTAGTGTATCTTCTAGTAGCCTAAGTGGAACTTTCACCTAGTACCAGATCCAGGCTTGTGCAGATTGTGGAACCACACAGAGCCACAGTTCATGTGGCGATGAATAAACTTGAAATGACAACATGAATGGAGTAAAATATGGGTCCACAGAAGCTCAAAAGAAGAGATTCCAGCCTGTGGAGCACCTATGGCAATTCGTGGGGGGGGCTCCTCGAACACACTGGGCCCATGACTAAAACTAGAAATAACAACATATGCGGACTACACTTTGTTATCAGGACTGATATCAGGGCAGCACACAACGCACCTCTGAGCATTCCCCCGTGAAATGGGGACTGATTAGAGTGTTGCACACAACTGTGAAGAGGCTTCCCTCCTTCCTTCCCCACTCAGATAATTTACTGTCAGATCCCAGCTCCGCTCTGCATAGTGCAGTGTGGCTGGGAAGGTAGACAGCAAGCTTAGCTCTCTGCAGAATGTAGTGTGAAGACAGGGAGCAGAGAACAGCCATCGGACTGGAGGCCAGCAGCCCTGCCGTAAGCACTTTTTAATTTATCTCCATATTTTCTCATTTTTTCAATGACAATCCGACCCGTTTCTCAGTTCATTCTTGTTTCCCAGAATGAACCAAAATCTCGCTGAAAAACAAGAAAATACAGAGAACAAGTTTCAGCCCTAATCTAGAAGAATTTGACAGCACTTATGGGCCAGGCATGCTAGTGTAGGATGTTCCTTATTTCCTGTAACTTCTCTGGCTGTAGTTCTTTAGCAGATAAAGTGGCATCATTGGTGATTGAAATCCTCTACTTACTTATTCACACAGACACCCTGTGTGCAGCTACCCCTAGTTTATTTAAATAAATAAATAAATACATTTGTTGCCACATTGGCCACCCCATGTTCATACATAAGCTCCCTGACCTGGAGCTTAGTTAGTGCCCCACATTTTGTTTCACACCCATCGCAGCCCCTGCGCTGGAGTCTCGCTTACTCTGACTTCCCTGCTATTAGTTTGTGCTTGAGTGCTTGTTTGTGAATCCTCTGATCAAATACAGTTTCCATTAGAGGTGTGCAATTCGTGTTCATTTTTTAAGTTACTAAAGCGAATGGAACCCCATTTGTTTTAGTAACTAAAGGAATGAATAAGTAAACAACGTTTGTTTGCATTCATTGATTTTTGTAAAAATAAAATAAATAAATAGAAAAAATAAGTGCACATGCATGTAACTGACTGCTGGCCTGTTCTGCACATGTGCACCCTTTTCCAAAATGTTGGTGGAAGTGCCACTGCCATTTTGGAAAAGGGCAGCCGGTCTGTGCTACTGCACATGCGCAAAATGGCCATTACGCATGTGCAGACCGGCTGCCCTTTTCCAAAATGGTGGCAACACTGGGCTCGCATGTGCAAAACCATCCATTGGCCATTTTGTACCTACACAATGATTTTTAAAATTCAAATTTATTTTGTTTTAATACTTTTAAAATGAAAAATGTTACAAAAACGATTGGGTTTTTAACAAAAACCTGAAAATGAATGGATTTTTAAAACCAAACCTGAAAACAAAAATGAACGCGGTCCCTTCTTACACCCCAAGTTTCCATACCAAACCTCTACGCACTCAGCAAACAGGGCAGAGATTAATCTTAAAAGCACAGAATCTAGTGGTGTGCCCAGGGGCCCATGTCATTTTTGTTTTCATTGTTTGTTTTCATTATTTAAATCTGTTGTTTTCATTTTCATAAATATTAGGGATGGGAAGTTCGGTTCCCCTGGTATCCGATACTGCCGGTATTTTGCTGTACCGGCAGTATCGGATTAATCCGGTAATTGGGGGTACCGGTTCCCCGTGTCGGATTTGTTTATATTGCGGCCATTGAAATGAATGGCCACAATGTAAAAGAAAGAAAGAAAGAAAGAAAAAAACTTTCCCTCCCTTGTCCAGGCTGCGCGGGTGGAAGGGGGGACACCACCCACCCACCCTACCTAGCCTGGATTTTTAAAGTTTTTTTTTTTTAGCCGAAGTCCCTGCTAGTGCGGGCTCCGGGCCGCTGCTGCGCCGGTGGTGGCGGTGATGTGGAGCCCGTGCCAGCGGGTACTAGGGTGATCCCTGGGGTGGGGGCTGGTTTAACACCCCCCACCCAGAGATTGCCTACCTTTTGCGCTCCGGGCGGTAGCGGCGGCGGCTGCATGGCGGTCTGGCGACTTCAGTGCTGGCTGGCTTCAGTGCTTTACTAGGCCTTCTGGGGAACTTCTGGGTTTCCCTGGAAGGCCTAGTAAAGCGCTGAAACCAGCCAGCACTGAAGCCTCCGGACCGCCGTGCTGCCGCCGCCGCTACCACCTGGAGCGCAAAAGGTAGGCGATCTCTGGGTGGGGGGTAGGGTGATCCCTGGGGTGGGGGGGTGTTAAACCACCCCCCACCACAGGGGTCACCCTAGTACCTGCTGGTGCGGGCTTTGGGTCGCCGCCACCAGCACGGTGGCAGCCCGGAGTCCGCAGAGACTTCGGCTAAAAATTTTTTTTTTAAAAATCCAGTCTGGGCAGGGTGGGTGGGTGGTGTTCCCCCTTCCACCTGTGCAGCCTGGATGGGGGAGGGAAAGTGGTTTTGTTATTTTTTCCCCATTGATTTCAATGGGGACAGTTCCCCATTGAAATCAATGGAAAAATACCAGTACTGGTATACCAGTTCTAATCCGGTAAAGCGTGTTTTTTTTGGGAACCGGTATCCGGTAAAACCAGTATCTGTTCTTTTTTTTTGTGAAGTCCCACCCCTAATAAATATCAAATTGTCATTTTCATTTTTGCTTTCAATTTCCATTGGTTTAAATGGAAAACACATTTTCAGCTGTAACTTTATTGTTTTTCACTATAGTTGGCTGACACTTGGCGTGATTATACCTCAAATGGAAGACATTATGTGCACCAAATTCCAAAAATATTGGATAAGGGAATCCAATTTCAGAAGCAGTTGAATTATTTTATTTTGCAAAGATTTTCATATACATTCTTAGGTGTAACTTCTTTGCCTCACATTTAATGTAGATGAAATTTGACAAGTTTATACCCCTTCCAATATTTACTATCTCTGCCAGCTTTCAAAAGGATTGGATAAAGGGTCCAGGTATAAGCAATTAACCTATAAATGTATGTCTGACTGTAACAACTTTATAGTCCAACCACTGTACATGAACTTTGGCAGGGATCTATATCATACTTTCACGATCATCTCTGCCAAATATCAGAAAGATGTGATAAAGGGTCCCAATTTTATATGCCTGCACAGCGTATGCAGAGAAGGAGCCTATGCCAGGGATTCTCTTACGTGTCACTGTGGTATAGGATTGGTTTGTGATGCCAATTGGCCAGCATAAATGTCAACCAAATATCCTCATTCTATGCTGTGACTATCCCAACATCTCTCTACCAGTTGTTACTGGGAAGTCAGAAGCATCTGTTTAGGAAAGAGCCAATAGAGATTCTCTTCTGTCCTCTGTCACATTGCTGCAGGATGTGATTGTGATGATAATTGGCCAGCCTGGATGTATAAACTATGTCTCCCGATTGCTGGGATGCTACCCCCAAAGTCCCAGTTATGTCCCTTCTATGCCCGCCTGAGGGCCACCTCCTATGCCCACTTCAAAGCCACTACTGATTGGTCTTGTAAAGCTAGAAGCATGCAATAACTGGCCAGTGAATGATTGGGTGATTTCAGACGTTACGAGATCACAGTCAACCACAGTGAATCACGGTCAATCCTGTGGCAGGGCCAAAGCACCCTGAACGTCTGTTTCGTGGGTGCCAGATGTTCACCACAGTCAATCCTCAGGAGGGGTCAAAATCAACCACCCTTTCAGAGCTCTGGCCCAGACCAGCTCCGAAAGCGTAGTCAAAGCAATTCCCACCGGGAAACAAAAAAAGTAATGTCTGAACGGCAACCACCGGCTGGAATCAAGCAAAATGATTCCCAGTCAGGGAAAAAACACACAGCATTGCTGCCAGGCAACCAGCAACTACATAGGCCAGGGAGGGAGATTTAAAGAGCACCCGGCAGCAGGGAAACGTGGCGGGATGGAGTGAAGCAGAAGGGAGCGGAGGGCAGAGGGTGAGAGAGCAAGGCAGGAGGTGGTGGTGGAGGAGGAGGCGCAGGCAGAGGAGGTGGTTGTGCTGCACTTGGAGGCAGTGGAGGGACAGCAGCAGCAGCAGCTGGGGCAGGCTGCCCTGGCGCCTGCAACCATCCCCGTGGATGAGGCACCCCAGTAACGGGTAAGCGAAGCAAAGGGGGGTAGGATGGAGGCACAGGGGCACCAAGGGTGTCGGGCGGCCTGGCAGGTGGGGGGAAAGGGGGAGGGCTGCAGGGAAGAGGCAACCCGGAAACCAACCCCCCCCCCGGTCGATCCACAGACACAGAAACGGACCCGGGAGCCCGAGCCCCCGGAGGAGAGGGCCAGAGCGCATGTGGAGGAGGAGGAGGAGGAGGATCGGTACTAGGAGGGCTCTCGGGGGAGACGGCCATACCACCGAGGGGGTCAATGGGGGCACAGGGAAACTCAGGACGTCATTAGGATCTGGGGAACCCTGGAGCACCAGCTGGAGCTAGCTATCAACCAGCAGAATGAGCACATCTACCGGGAGATCGTGCGGGACATGGAGGCGGCAATGCAGCCTAGAATGCAACGGCTCCAGGGGCCCCGCCCCCCATGAGGAACGCCCTGAGACGTCGGGGACCAGCAGGCCTCCCTCGCGCACCAGCCCCAAGAGCCCCCAGCTCCTGTCCAGACTGGAAGAATCTGAGGCTGGCACAATGGTTACCCTCAGCCAGTGGACACAGGGGGACCCCAGTAATACAGAGGGGCTTGCCTTGGAGGACTCCGAGACAGACATCAAGGTTAAGCAAGTGGGTGGGTCGGGACCCAGACCAGGGGGATAGGCTGAGGGGGGCCAGGGGGGCATACCGGGGATGGGGCTGCCCCCAGCAAACCCGGGCACCCCAGACCACAGGGAGGGCACCTGGGGGGCCGCTGGGGGACATGGTCAGACCACCCCCACCCAACCCCTTCCATATCTCCATAGGGAACGGCACGCCCCAGCACCTGCGACAGGCGGGTGAGGAGGAAGGCAGAGAGCAGCCCCAGGAGCAACCGGAGGTCCCAGGTGAGGCACACCAGCAAGTGTGGGGTGGGAGACGGCGCTGGGGGAAGCTGGGATGGGGGGAAGGGGGAGGGAAGCCTGAGGGGGGGACACGGCACAGGGAGGTGGGTGGTGAGGGTGGTGGGGGCACCTGTAGGTGGTGGTACCAATAAATGTACGAGCACCACATTCACCTCCATGGTTCTGTTCATGGGCCCGGGGCTGGGAGGGGGAACCATGGCACATGGTGCTTGGGAGGGGGGGCCTGGGCGCAGGGGAACACTGGGGGAGGACACAGTCCGCCAGCCCGAGAGAAGGGCACAACCCCCCAGCCATGCCATGGGATAGGAGGCAGTTGGCTGGGGTGCCTAACCAACCCTTACTGTGTACCCCAACAGAGTGACCCAACGGGTCCCAGCAAGCCGGCCCCATGCCCCAGCGCAATGGAAGAGGGAGCACCGGGCACAGGTACGGTGCCGGAGGGAGGAGCAGACGGAGGACATAAATCCGCTCAACCACCGAACAGGGCGAGTGGATGATCACGGCCATCAATAGGATGGAGGTAGCCACAGAAAGGTCCATCCAACAAGCAGAGGCAAGGGACCACAGGCTGCAAGTGGAGGTGCACATGCAACAGAGGCAGGAGTGCCGGGAGCAGAGCAGGCAGGTGGAGGCATTTGGGTGGCTGGAACAGGCCATCAACAGGATGGTGAGGGAGCATTCGGCCAAGATGGACCGCTCCCATGACATCAGCACCTCGCTGCTACTGCATGCGGGGACCATGAGCGCATACGTGATGGCAGCCACCCCACCAGGCACCCTGCCTACCTCGGCCCCAATGCCAGGCCCCTCACTTCCCCCACCACCTCCGCCACTGCTCCAGCCACCGGCATGCCCGCTGGGTCTGCACCTCCGCCTCCCAGTCCCTGTAGGCCTCTGGAGGGAGCAGCCACCCAGGGGGTCCCCTCCGGCCCTGGGTCCACCCGCCCTCCAACCACCGCCTGCCCCTCAGGACACCGAGGCCTCCCAGGACACTGTTGGGGACATGGACAGCAGGGGGGAGGGGAGCTCCCAGAGCTCCATAGCACCCACAGGGCGGCTGAGGGCGAGGCCCCGGAGACAGGGGGGAATGGGGGGGAAGGGGGAGGGCAGCCTGGGGGGGGACATGGCACAGGGAGGTGGGGGATGGGGGGGTGGGGGCACCTGTAGGTGGTGGTACCAATAAATGTACGGGCACCACAGTCACCTCTGTGGTTCTGTTCATGGGCCTGGGGCTGGGGGTGGGTGGGTGTCGAGGGGCACATCCAGGGTGCTACTGGGGGCCCCAGGGTGGTGGAGACGGGGGTGTGAGCCCTCATGCCTCAGCCTCCTGGATGATCCACCTGGCCAGGGCCTCTCAGATGCGCTTTGCGTACCGGTACTCCCATGGATTCTCTGCATTCACATAGAGGGGCACGGGACTGGGAGGGTGCCGGGGCACGGGGTAGTTGAGGGCAGCCCCATCGGTCTTGCACATGTTGTGCAGCACACAGCAGGCTCTGATCACCAGGGCAGAGGTCTCCACTGTGTAGTCCAGCCAGCCCACAAGGCTCCTCCAGCGCTGCTTGAGGACCTCAAAGGCCCTCTCAACCACGGTCCTGCTCGCGCACAGGCAGGTATTGTAGAGTGCCTCCACTGGGTTCCTGGCGACTGAGTATGCTTTAATCAGCCAGTGGGTAAGTGGATAGGCCGGATCCCCCAGGATGCAGTGATCCACGACCACCTGCAGCTGCAGGGAGTGGTACCCATGTTAGTTGACACATTCTGAGGCCTCCCCAGCAGATGGGTGGAGGATCTCAATGTGGGTGCCGTCCATGGCACCCATGCAGTTGGGGAATGCTCCAGCCGCAAAACCAGCCATCACAGCCTCCTGGTCCACCAGCTGGATCGCTTGATCCAGGAGCACGCCCTCCACCACCTCACAGACGTCTCGCAGGATCCCAGCGATGGTGCTCACCCCAACGTCGAAGTGTTGCATGATGGAGAGGCAGGAGTCGGGTGTCACAAGGGCCCAGACCCCAATGGCCACTCACTAGACCATGGGAATGGGGGCCCGCATTGGGGTGTCCCGTCTCTCCAGTCAGGGCGTTAACAGCTCAGAGAGTCACAGGAGGACACGCCTGTCCATCCAAAAGTGTGCTCTCCAGACAGCCTTGTCCCATTGGGCCAGTGCCCTGGCCCACAACCTCTGTGCCTGCTCTGTGACTCATACCCACTGCTCAATGGGCATAGCAAGCAGGGCTGCGTGCCCCATGGTCTCCCTCTGCCACTGGAGCCGACTGGCCGCTTCACGGAGCGCATCAGCCCACCCCCGGGCATGGAGGAGGGCCTGGAGGGCTGCCCTGGATGCCTGCTGGGCCCTGAGGCAGGTCAGGGAGTGCCTGTGGCCATGGTGGGCTCTCCGGGCTCTGGCAGTGCTCCTGGCCATGCACATCCGCAGCCGGGTGGCCAGATGCACCTCTGCAGTCTGGATACGCAGGAGATCAGTGTGCGAGCAGTACCACTCCATGCAAATGACTAGGTGCATCCCGCAGGTGCCCAACCATCCCAGGTCCATGGTGAAAGGCACCCCGGGAGGGTGGGAGTCGCACCTGTTATAGGATGGGACCAGTGGCGCCCCCCCCCTCGGTCATGCCTTGCCACCTGGGCTCGGGGCCCCGGGTTGCCCTGGCCACCCCCTATGCCGGCAGGCCCGGCTAATGTGAGCACCGATGTGCCCTGCAGGGGGCCTGGCAAATGGTCCAGCCTGCGCCCAGGCGTGAGGGCAGCAGCTGCATTCCTGCAGTCATCACCTCCCACCTCTCTGTGTCAGCTGCCTGCTGTCCTGGGCGCCCTGATTAGTGTGTAGGCTGCCCTGTCTGTGTGCTCTGTTTCAGCAGCTGGGCTGGGTCCACAACCCATGCCTCGCTCTGTAGCCATGCAATGTTGCAGCCTGTGGCCTTATCACTTGGCCTTGGAGCTCCCTGGCTTCCTCTCCTGTCCCTTCAGGGATTGTGGGGGCCCCCTTTCCTTGAAGTTAGTATCAGGAGCTTGCTGGACCATGGCTGGCCATGCTTCCCCAGGACTCGCGGGCCCCAGCACCCCAGGTGCCCCGTGTAGCTGGACCTTCCGCGAGACCATGGCCCTGTGTGACCTGTGGCCTTTCCCAGCCGTGCAATTGCTCCTGAGCTACCCGGACAGTCTCATAGGTGCTTACGAGAGTATGAGCTTGGGCCTGCGGTACTATGGTCATGTGGCGAGCGCCCGTGATTGCCGGCTGCATGCGGAGATGCTGGGCCTGTGTCCCTTTCCCAATGGGTGCATCCCGGAGATCAGGTGCTCGCATGTGGGGTGGTCGGTGGTGGAGAGCGTGTCCTCCCTCTCTGTGTGCAGCCTGGCTGCCTACATGACCTGTCTGGTGGAGGGGGGCCCTGCCCTGGCTGTGTCCTTCTTTGGCTGTGTTCACGGGGCCCGAGGTTACCAGTGGTCTCACGGGGCAATCTATCACCACCTGTTGGAGCTGGGTCACCTTCTGTGGTCCCCACCTGCTGCCCATGGCTTGTCAGAGCCCTCTGAAGCAGAGGTGGCAGCGCTGGCCGGTGTGTGGTCCCAATCCAATGTGCAGGTGGGGCTGTCTGCTCAGGATCCCTTTGAGGCTTACTACCTGGTCGCCTACCACATGTCTGAGCTGGGCTTCTGTTGGGGCATGCTTCAGTGGCCCCACTTCATGCACCTGGTGGGCCACCCGGCCCTGGGCCCCTTCGTGGCCCCCTGCAGCTGACTGTGAAGCCCCCCTGTGCCTTCCAGATCCTGGATACTGGCCCCGATGAGTGCTTCCGCCTCCGTCCTGGCACCATGAGTCGCTGCCCCTTCCCTCCCTGATGTTCCTGGCTCACTGCTATGCTGGCTGGTTCCTGGGGTTCCGCTGCCCCTGCCTGTGGCTCTGGGCCCCCTCCACAGGCCCCCCCTGTCCGCCTCTGCAACAGGTGTTCCCTTCCATGGCTGCCTTCTCCTGTGGCTGTGTCCTGAACTGTGTGCCAGCTCCCAGTGCCCCGGGTGCTGCTGTCCTTCATGCTCTGGCCTCGATCCCTCCTGTGCCTGGGAACACACACCCCCGGGTGCCTGTGTGACTGTGGGGTTCCGGGGCCCCCGAACTGGGCCTCCGGGCGTCCTCCCAGGGGTGTGTGTGTGTGTTGCTGGACCGGCTGCCCTGCTCCTCGTCTCTGTCTCACCTCTTTCCCATCCATCGCACCCTCGCCGGCGCGTGTGATCCCCAACAGCCTCCTGGACCATTCCCAGTCCGCTCCCTGGTCCGTGTGGCCTCCCCCTGTGACTGTGCTGTGCCCCTGGGGCTTCCCCCGTTCTGGAACTGCCTGTGTTGCTGTGGGTGTGCCCATGCGGGCTGTGCTGTTGGGGTTCTGCTTTCCGTTCCCCGTGTCCTACCCTGGCCCCTGGGCTGGTTCCCCCTCTCCTCCCTGTCCCCGGCCCCCCCTCCCTTCCCCCCTTTGCCCGTTGTGCCGTGTGTGTTGTCTGTTCTGCTGTGTGCCCCCTTCCCTTCCTTTCCCGTGTGGGTGTGTATGCGCCCAGGCATGTGTTTGTGCTGTGTGTTCCACTGTGACCTTGTTTTCCCCGTGCCTGTTGTCTGCACTGCCCCGGCGGCGCTTCTCCCTCTTCCCCCTTCCTTCCCGTTTCCCTTGTGTGGGCGTTTCCTTTTGGTGCTTTTGGCTTCCTTTGCCTTCAGCCGGCCATGTCTGTGTCCCGCCCCTCCCCAGTGCCTTCTGGGTGTTTTGACCACGACTGGGAATCAGCGTCACGTCTGTTGCACTGCTCCAGGCCGTGGTCTGTCTGTCCGATTCCCTGCTGTGGTCCCGGTCCCGGTCCCGTCACGTCTGTTTGGGACCTTCCTGGACCACGGGGGGTGGTTGGACAACTTGCCACCACAGGGAATCCACTGTGGTGAATCGGGACCGCGTAACGTCTGAAATTACCCTGTGTCAGTCTTTTGGGTTGCTCCCCATCCTCCCTCCTACAGTCTCTCTCCCCATGCCATGCAGGGTGCCCGCCTCTGACTGGCACTGCATGTGCTGCTATTTATCTGAATAATGGTCTTCAAGGGGACAATTTCAATTGCTTATAAAATTGGGTCCCTTTATCAAATTCTCCAGTAGTTTGGCAGAGATGACAGAGAAGGTATGTGCTACATGCTTACCAAATATTAGAGGTGGGACCCCGGGCCCATTACCGGTTACCAGATTTACTGGTTACCGGTTCCCCGAAAACCGGATTCCCGGTTTAAATCCGGTATACCGGTACCGGATTTATTTTATT
>QEPC01000531.1:1346432-1369934 GCA_003113815.1 Sphenodon punctatus
GGGAGGGGGAGGGAATTAATTTATTTCATTGATTTCAATGGGGACACAGCGCCCCATTGAAATCAATGAAATAAATCCGGTACCGGTATACCGGATTTAATCCGGGAATCCGGTTTTCGGGTAACCGGTAAATCCGGTAACCGGTAATGGGCCCGGGGTCCCACCTCTAGTAAACAGGATGGAATATTAAAACGTTACAGCTGGAAAAGTATTTTCAAGTTAGTGTCTTATACCATCAGGACCCTTCATCTAATCTTTCTGAAAATTTGCAGGTATGTTAAGCTTGTGGAGGGACAGGATATTTATAGGTTTCATGCAAATTGAATGGAAGATAAAGAAGTTGCTGTGAATGTGTATGGAGCTTTTCTTAAAAATCACAATATTCAATTGCTTCTACAGTTGGTTCCCTTTATCTAATCATTTTAAAAATTGGTGCACATAGTGCCCTTCATTGGGGGTACAATCTCCCCAAGTATCATCAGAATTGAATAAGGAACAAAAACATTATAGACAGAAATACATTTTTCAGGTTTTTCTCCTTATTTCAAAAACAAAATGTCATTTTTGTTTCTATTTTCATTATTATTATTATTTGTTTTCGTTATTGCAATAATGATAATGAAAATGACAATTTTCATTATTGCTATTGTAATAACAAAAATGACATGCACATCCCTAAAATTGAAGGACTGGAAATATTCTAAAGGACCATCTGCTCCAAGGCAGGATATCTTCCACCCGCAACATCATAGAGTCTCTACTGCTCCTGCAAAGAACCCTAATATATTTACCCTGTTACGCTCGATAGTTAGATCCCAAACTGTTTTGGGACCCAAACTGGTTAATTGATTATCTCCAGTGCTCGGCCCAATTGATACCCCACATGGCAAACTTCGCAGATGGGGTCCCAAACTGGCAAAGGATAGTCGGAAGTATTTGAATTGGTTCTGAGCTTAATCTATGAGGAATCAATTTTGTGTAATGAAAATGAGTGGACGAATGTCCCTGGGGGATATAATTCTATTCATAATAAAATAAAATGAGATCTACTAATTGGTTAGTGAGAGGAAGCAATTTGATGTTTCTGCATCCTCATTGGTTTGATCACGACTGTCAGAGACAAAACGCAAACCTGCAGAAATTAGCATATAAGGTAAGATTGAGCCCAGGGGATGGTCTTTTAAGGGAGTATTTGGAAAAGAAAAGGAATTATAGGCATATGATTAAACAGAAAAAAGGGACTTTCAGAAATTCCAGTGGAGGTGGTTAGCAGAAGTAGTGGGTAAAAATGATGCTAGAAAATTTTGGCAGATTGTAAATTTAGGATTTTGGGCTGGGCAAGCTTTTTCAAAGATTGAGATTGCGGCTGGGGTATGGGAAGATTTTTACAATAAGTTGTACAACAGGAACTTAAGTTCAAGGACAAATGATGTGAAGCAGGATCTTTTGTTGCTCCCCGATTGGACCCCATTAACCCTGCAGGATATCAAAGATTTAATATTTAATTTACCGGACAATAAAGCACTCGGAGAGGATGGGTTGACTAGAGAATTTTTGAAAGAAAACCTAAATGGTCGGCCCCGATCTCCCAGAAATTGTTTAATTATATAAACTATTTTGGGATTATACCAGCTAATTGGAATTTAAGCATTATAGTTCCAATTTATAAAAAAGGAGACCGGTTGAAGCCCTCAAACTACCAGCCAATAAGTCTGATAGATATACCCTCTAAATTGTATGCTAGAACTTTAATGAGTAGATTAGAGGATTGGATGGAAGGAAATAAAATCCTCAAGTCAGAGCAGGCAGGGTTTAGGAAAGGCAGGTCAACAGTAGATCATTGCTATGTCCTGGCACATATGATTGATAAATATGTGAGGATTAAGAACATGAAACTGTATGCGGTTTTCGTCGATCTGAGCCAGGCATTTGACTCAATAGATAGAATGCTTCTGTGGGATAAATTAAGGAAGGCAGAAATAGATGCAAGGCTGTTAGCACTGGTTCAGCGCTTATATCAATTCACTGAAATAAGAATCCGAATATCAAACAAAGGGGACTTGACGGGGCCTATTGTTACAGAAAATGGGGTAAAACAAGGATGCATATTAGCCCCAATGCTCTTCAACTTTTTAATCAAATATATAGTTGATTTTTTGATAGGAGATAATTTGCATCCGGTATATATTGCTGGTAAGAGAATAAATATATTACTGTACGCGGATGATATGGTCCTTTTAGCCACCTCACGGGTTGGCTTGAGGAGAGTGATCACACAGTTACATGAATACTGTATCTTGAATAAGCTGGCCATTAACTGTGACAAAACGAAAGTTGTTGTGTTTGCTAAGCGGCAACCCCAGGGTGAGTGGAGTTTGGGTCCGGATAAATTGGAACAGGCTGACTGCTACCGATATTTAGGGCTGACATTTTCTATGTCAGGAGCTTGGGATAAACACTGCAAATCTATTACTATGAAAATGCAGCTATCAGTTAATGGAGTAATAAAGTTTTGGATCAAACAGGCTGTTGCCTCCTGTTTTGAAACTCCTGGAACACAAACTAATACCCCAAGCTATATATGGGGCTTAGATTTGGGGCAGCCAGAATAATCTGAATATAGAAGGGTTTCAGAACACACTCATGAGAACACTATTTGGGTACCCCTAATGCCACCTCAGTCTCTATGATGCGCACGGAAATTTTTCCTGTTAAAACCAAAGTGCAAGGGAAGAGAATTAGATATTGGTTCAAGCTTATGGGCATGGCTGATGATGCTCTCCCCAAACTCTGTTGGTTAGAGACAATGAAAAGTGATTCAGAGTTTTGTTGCAGAAAGAGCCTGAGTTCTTTGCTTAGCCAGCTGGGATATAGATATCTGCTACTACACCAATCAGTGTCACCATGTGATAGAGTGGGTATTTTGCAATGATTGGAGGATGTAGCCAGCCAAGATCAACTTACCTTGGCCTCCTCCAACAAAATAGCCCCACTCTACGCCAGGTTAAAAGAAAACTGGGGCAGAGAAGGGTACCTGATTAGTCTTCAAAATTTTAAAATTAGGAAGGTATTCACACTTTGCCGGGTTCAATTACTCCCCTCCAAAGTTCTTGAGGGCCGATATCAACACACTCCGTGGCTACTCCATAAATGCCCTTGTGGTTTGGATTAAATTGATGATTTACATCATATAATATTAAAATGTCGATTTATGGACACTATTCAGAAAAACTGGTTGAATAAGTTATTACGGACTAAAATGTTCTGGTCAAGTAAATACTTATTTCAGTTTCTATTGACTAGAACAAATGTAGATCAATTGTGGGAAATAGCTAATATATTTTATTTGATGATTGAATCTAGAAATAAGATAGCCAGAATTAATCATGTAAGTAAGGATGATAAGTAGTATGTGGAACTTATGCCTTATTAATTGTTTTAAATAATTTGACTACACCCTGTCCCTTGGCAAACTCATTGCCTCCCAGGGCTTCCAATATCACCTTTATGCTGACAACACTCAACTCTATGGCCCTTTTTACACAGACACTCTAACACCCATAAAATGGGTGTTACATTTTATTATACATGTTGCAGGGCACCACTGAAGCCAATCACCATGGGCCCTGTGCACACATGATGCCTCCACCCAGTTCCTCTGGGTGGAGATGGGTGTTCGCCGGGGGTGGGGAGCATTTCCTTGGCTGGAGATGGGTGGGGGCGTCTGTGTAAACACCACTTTCGGTGGGTTTTGGTGAGTGTTTGCTCCCGGCCAAAACCCATCACCACCCACACCCACCCACGGAGCAACCAGTAGTGATGTCCGTTGCTCCGTGGGTGGGTGTGGGTGGAGATGGGTGTTAGCCAGGAGCAAACACTCACCAACACTCACCGAAAGTGACGTTTACACAGACGCCCCCACCCATCTCCACCCAGGGAAATGCTCCTCACCCCCCCGGCCCATGGTGATTGGCTGCAGTGGTGCCCTGCAAAATGTATAATAAATTATAACACCCATTTTATGGGTGTTAGAGCATCTGTGTAAAAAAGGCCTATCTCTCCACCCCCCCTCTCTCCCCTTCTGTCCAAGCTCGCCTCATCAACTCTCTCTCTGATATCTCCACCTGGATGTCTCAACGTCAACTCAAGCTCAACATGACTAAGACTGAACTCCTTATTTTTCCTCCCTACCCTTCCTCCCCCTCTTCCCTGTCCATCCTTATTGATGGGATCACCATTCGTCCTGTCCCCCAATCCCGTAGCTTGGGCTTTGTCTTTGACACTCACCTTTCCTTCAAACCTTACATCGACTCTGTTACCAGGTCCTGTCGCTTTGCCCGCCATAACATTGCTCAGATTCGCCCCTTTCTCTCTGTCTCCTCAGCCAAAACCCTTGCTCACGCCATGATCATCTCTCGCCTTGACTACTGCAACCTCCTCCTTGCTGGCCTCCCCGGTTCTCATCTGTCCCCCCTTATCTCCATCCAAAACTCCGCTCCTAGGATCATCCACTCAGCCTGTTGCTTCGACCACGTGCAGCCTCTCCTCTCCTCGCTTCACTGGCTCTCCCTTCCCGCATGCATCTTCACAAACTCCTGGTATTTACTTACAAAACTCTTCACAACCTGGCTCCCCCTTACCTCTCAGCCCTTATCTCCTTACACACTCCCGCACGCACTCTCCGCTCCTCCTCTGTCCCCTCCCTTGCTCTCCCTCGTCTCCTCTGCTCACCTAATTGCCTTTATCCCTTCTCCCTTGCTGTCCCCCATGCCTGGAACTCCCTCCCTGCCCACATTCGCCTTGTCCCCTCCCTCCGCACATTCAAATCCCTCCTCAAAACCCACCTCTTCCTCGCCGCATTTCCCGACGCCTGTTGGAAATTGGAACTTCCCACTCAATATTTACTGTCTGCCCTCCCCGCAGACTCCTGCCTAACTGCAACCAAGCCAAGCACGTGCACCTGAGACTTCGCATCCGCTTGAATGTTTTTATCCCTTGTCTCTCCCTATGTCCCCTATCCCTGTCTTCCCCCTCCGTGTCTATTAGATTGTAAGCCGTAGGCAGGGACCGTGTGTATCTCATTGTTCTGTAAAGCACCAGGTACACAGCTGGTGTTATACAAATGCTTATAATAATAATAATAATAACAATTGTAATAATAATATAATATTATGTGGAGCTGCGCAAAGATTAGCTATCTAGGATTGGATTGTTTAACAACTATACGGAACCTTGTTTACTGATGGCTCAAACTGTTTTATGTTAAGGAATGATTTTATATGTAATTGTTTTTAAGGTAGTGGTGATGGCCAGGAGTCAAGCCCAATAAAGTAAATTAATTGATTGATTGATTGATTGATTGATTGATTGATTATCCAGGCATGGGAGTAGCAGGATAGTTAAGGCATCTCGCATGCTCCATTATAAAGCCCAAACATTCTATTCCTGGAGACAATTTACACTATCATTTTGACATTTTTCTTGGAGAGTTGTTTGGGTGAGAGGTTTAATCTGTTCAAATTTCAGAGAAATTGGATTTAAAATGGCAGACATCCAATAGCTGAAAGGTTGGAGGCTGAGAAGCAGGTTTTTTGCTTTTTTTGCAACTGTCTTGATTTGACCAGCCTGGCAGTTTTTTAGTTATGGGTCAGGGCATGAAATCATTTTAGAAGACTCAATCCTGTGGGCTAAGGGTACCTTGGCTTCATTTATTTTTAAAACTGCCCATTTACTTTTAAAATTATTAATGTTTAAATTCCCATTGTAGTCTATGGGAGAATGCAAAGCTGCACTTACGTTTCCTAGCGTGGCTTGTTGGGGCTACATTTTCCAGCATGCCACACTAGGAAACATGGCAGCCTTTAGCATGTGCACGTGTGCAGCAGTCCTGGGCCTTTAAATAGCGGCAGCAACAGCAACAGCAACAGGCGAGTGGACAGGGGGGTAAGTGTGTCCATGTGTGTGTCCCCTTCTCTCTTTCTCTGTTCCCTTCTCTGTGTGTGTCCCCCCCATGTGTCCGTGTCCCCCCCATGTGTCCGTGTGTCCACCTGTGTGTGTATGTGTTCCCTCTGTGTGTGTGTGTCCCCTCTGTGTGTGTGTTTGTGTCCCCCATGTATGTGTCCTCCATGTGTGTGTCCCCCCGTGTCCCAGTGTGTGTGTGTCCCCATGTGTGTTTTCCCCTCTTTGTGTGTGTTCCCTTCTATGTATGTATGTATGTGTCTGTGTGTCCATGTCCTACTGTATGTGCACCCCCTTGTGTGTGTGTGTGTCCCCCCCCCATGTGTTTGTCTGTGTGTCTTACTCTGTGTGTATGTTTGTGTGTGTGTCCCTGCTGTATGTGTCCCCCATGTCCGTGTGTGTGTGTGCACCCCCTTGCGTGTCCTCTGTGTCCCCCATGTGTGCTTAGGTGTGTCCCCCCCATGTCTGTTTGTATGTGTGTTCCCCTTTATGGTCCCCATGTGTATGTGTGTGTGCGCGCGTCCCTGCATGTTTTTGTGTGTCCCCCACATGTGTATGTCCATCCCTTCTGTGTGTGAGAGTGTGTGTGTATGTCCCCTGTGTGTGACCCGCTCTGTGTTTGTGTCCCCATGTATGTCTATGTGTGTGTCCCCTCTGTGTGTGTATGTCTGTGTGTTTCCCTCTGTGTGTGTGTCTGCCCTCTGTGTGTGTATTTGTGTGTGCATTCCTCCTTCATGTGTGTCCCCCTCTGTGTCTGTCCCCCCATGTGTGTATGTCTGTGTGTGCACCTGTGTGTGTGTGTGCCCCTCAGTATGTGTCCTTGTACCCTCATGTACCAGTGTGTCCCCCCATGTGTGTGTGTACATGTGTCCCCCATGTGTGTGTGTACATGTGTCCCTCCATGTGTGTGTGTCCGTTAGTGTGTCACCCCATGTGTGTGTGTGTGTGTGTGTGTGTGTGCGTATATCCCCATGTGCATGTCTCCTCGTGAATGTGTGTGTGTGTGTGTGTGTGAGAGAGAGAGAGAGTTCACTTCTGTGTGTGTGTGTGAGAGAGAGAGTGTGTCCCTGTGTGTGTATGTGTCCACCTCTGTGTTTGTGTGTGTCCCCCCATGTGTGCATCCATTCCTGTGTGTTTGGGTCCATGCCCACGTGTGTTTCCCCTGTGTATGTGTGTGTCCTCCCTCTGGGTGCGCATCCCACCCTCTCTGTGTTCCTGTGTGTGTTCCTGTGTGTGTGTGCCCCCATGTGTGTGCGTGTGTCCCCCCTCTCTGTTTCTGTGTCTGTGTCTGTGTTCTCCCTCTAGGTGTGCGTCCCCTCGGGTGTAAGTCTGTGTGACCCCCCTGTGTGTGCGTGTCCCCCATGTGTATGTCCCCATGTGTGTGTGTGCCCCCCATGTGTGTCCCTCAGTATGTGTGTCCGTGTGTGTCCCCTGTGCGTGTGCGCCCCCTGTGTGTTTGTCTAACCCCTGTGTGTGTGTGTGTGTGTGTGTCCGTCCATGAGTGTCCGCCCATGTCTGTGTTTGTGTGTGTCCCGTGTATGTCCCTGTGTATGTCCCACATATGATAATGCCATAGTCCCAGCTCTGCCGCTGCCCCCTCACCCCCTCCATTCCCCAGCTTCAGTGTTACCCCCAAGCTGCAGAGGAAACTATTGGGACTGAAAGACTAAGGCAAAGTGTGGGTGCATGTAGCCTAAGCTGGAATCAAGTACAATATTCTAAACCGTACAGCGTCTTTACTGCTTACATGGTGTGCAAGTTAAGGCAGAACTGGAGCCTTAACTTGCAATTTCCATGCTTTTGAATCCATGACTGAATTTGCAAGAGCCTTAACTATTACTGTAAACCCGAGGTTTTTTTTTATAATGGAATATTTGATGTTTGCACATCTTTGTTGCCAGTGCCATCTGCTCATTAAATGTGGGTCATGCTTAGTAAATGGAAAGTCTTTACATCACAATGAGAGAAATATGAAATTGCCAGACCAGATACAAAGAAAAATAAGGGAAGTCACATTTGTTAGCTGAAAAGGTGAAAGTTCTCCCAGTCTTATTTTTCATGTTATCTTTGGATGGAAAAACCCTGGCAAAATACATGTAAATCAAGAATTTGAAAGGATGGTAGATCAGCATATTGCTAATATATGCTAAAAGCAGACTCGGGCAGTTATCGAATCCTGAAGTTTGGAAAACGTGATAGATTAATTGCAGGGACAGAAAATACAAGAGCTGGTAAGAGAATACTCATCAACCTTGCAGAGTCTAACAAAAGCTATCAGCTTGCAATGGTAGCTCACATGGTAATGCAAAGGATAAGTGGGGCTGGCTGACCGACTATTCATCAGGTAGCACTGAGAAACCAATGGACATGCACAAAAACAGATACAAACATTTCTGCAAAAGCAAAGGCGTAAATACAAAGTGTGTGGGAGCAACAAAACACAAAGGGAAGATTTGTGGGTGCTGGGGGAGAAGCATGAAATTTTTACCTGGGAGATCATTTTCACTAACTGTAACAAAAGAAGGGATTGTGCCAAAATCTGCAGACAAGAAAAGCAGAAGAAAATGATGCATCCCAGATAAGGAGGATGCAATGAGTCGAAAATTGAAACCTTGCATGCACACAAGATCATCACATTGCAAAATAAAAAAAATAAAAAATGGCTTATATGACTCAAGTAAGTGCCATATGCAAAGAAAACGCACAACCACACAAACAGAGGAAATGGAGTGACAAAGAGACAGTGGGGCTTCACAGCAAATGTGCTAGGCCAGCGGTTCTCACACAGAGTTGGGTGTGGGAGGAGTGGGCCGGCCCCCTGAGGCAGGGCTTAATTTGCGGGGAGGCTTGCCAGGGCTCAGCTTGGGAAATTAAATTTGGGGCGGAGGGCTGAACCCCAGGAAATGTTCTCAGTAGCACTGTGAACCCCCAAATGTAAACGACTAGGAAGAGGCTGATATTGGCTCTTTCAGGACTAAAAATAAAAGCCAGAAAAAACCTGGTTAGTTTATTTGGCTTTTATTAATGAATTTCCTGCCCCACTGTTTGTGCTGACCATCATTTAATTTAAATGGCAAGAACTCCTGTTTTATACTTATCCATAGAGGGGCAAGGTGATCCAGTGGTAGGTTGCTAGACAGAGATTAGGATTCAGTTCCATGCTTTGACAAGCTCTTGGGCAGGAGGCGTGACTTCTGGGGTGGAGGGCGTGGCTTCTGGAGCAGGCTTGGGCCCTAATTAGCACAGGTAGAAAACACCTAGCTGCACTCTGAGTTAGGAGAGAGAGTCAAGAACAAGGGTGCGGGGACTGAGAGGGGAAGCAATGGGAGTATGAGAAAGCTGGGAGGGCAAGATGAAGCAAGGTGTATACATGTGTGTATGGTGGGGGGATGGGTCTCACCTATCACAGACAATCAGAAAGAAGGGGATCACATGGTTTAAAACATTTGAGAGAGACTGGGTACAAGTGGTTTAAAACACTTGAGAGACACAGGGCTGGTGAGGACAGCAAGACACAGTCCACCCTTCATGGGGAAACTGAGCGGATGGGCCGCTGTCAGACGTCCCACCACACTATGGGGTGGGCCAAGGCACCGGTCACAGATGCGGGTGCTTGGCCCTGCCTCACGCACCATCCCCCAGCCTGCCCACCATGCCGCTCCTGGCCTGCTGTGGAGGCGCAGGAATGGCAACCACATCCGCTGCTCACCGATGCCAGTGGACCTTGCCACCGGGTGGGCAGCACGGGACCAAGTCCATGAGCAGTGACACTCGGTAACCCTATTTGGGCAACCTTATCCCACTTTGGGTAACACTACTACACACTGAAGCCCCAGTCTTTTTCAGAGGATGTAGTGCATAGCAGCCAGCTGCCCGCCCCACCTCAGGGCTGTGTGAACACCTGGTGGCTGCCGGGCATACAAGCCACTGCATCGCGTGGCGATGGTGCCCAAATTGGGTCACCGTCTTGTGTGGCTGTACCCACTGTGCAATTCTACAAAGTCTTCCACAACATTACCCAAGATGAGAAACCTAGACTGTAAGGTTTAGGTTCTTCAAACTAAAATTACAAATTTAGAGCTGAAACGAGTACTCGTCAAAACAGGTATACCCATCATAATTGTGGTACTTGATCTGACTTGATTAGTGCCTGATGGGTTTCCCAATGTATCGATTTACCATTTTTCATCTTAATTTTCCTACTTCCAGTACTGATTTATTTATTTATTATTGTCAGTCTGGATTCTTGTTCCTATTTACCGTTCTCTGATTTGTACAAATCATTAAAGCAATAAGTCGGTAATGATAATGCCCAGTATTTTGGGGTAATCAGGTGCCTGACTGGTACTTGTGTAGCCCGTTAGGAATCAGACATGGTACTCAAATTGTGGTATTACCCGCAGGTAGTAAATTAGCTATCCATTTCAGGTCTACAGATGACATAGTCTTATATTACCTGGACAAGGTATTACTAGTCGAGTATTAAAGAAAAGCTGATGGACTGAAATTTCAAGCAATTCACACAACAACAAGGTCAGCGCTTTCAGCTTAAAATGCGTGAATTCAGAGACCTGGAGACATTCCATCTGGCACAAGCAATTCATGTCATAGACATTTAAAGCAAGCAAGGCATAGAATTTGAAACAAATGTGAATGTATGGTGGCCTTCATTGTTGCAAAGTGGCTGAAATATGTGTTTGCCTCACAAAGATGCTAAACCAAAATTAATCAGCCAACGCAGCACTTGACTTGCAGTAGAATCATAGCACTCAAAGGGAAAATAATGGAAACAGTAATAAAACAGAAAGGAGGACTTTGTCGTAACCAAGATCACAGAGCTTACAATTTGGATAAGCAGCAAGGTAGCCACCCGGAAGGGTAGCTATCCATTTGTTTGCTTAGACTAAAACAAAACACTGAGTTTATTGCTTAAGTGGAGAATAGTTTTTGCATGTGAAAAGATTGGCCAGTATGAATTTGAATTGAATTTATTCATGGCGTAAGCCAAAAAGGGCCAGTATATTTTAGGAAAGGAAATTGTTTTCATGGAAAGGAAGCAGATTCTGAATGCATTTTGAAAAAGCCATCATTAGCAGCCCCCCACTCACCAGCAATGCCTGCTACTAAAGCGGCAATATGCAACCTTGATGTGTACTGAAAAAATGAATCAAGATGTTGACATCTTACCCAGGGCATCTGAACCAAGAAAATATGGGAACGAAACAACCTTGACTGAACTAAGGAAAACACAAGAAGGTGCAGAAAGCACCCATCAGGTTAGTTATGTGCCAATTTCCAGACAGAGGCTAAAAAGAACCCAGACACTCAGGGGACTGATGGACCTATCAAATGGTAGTTGAATCATGTGCTTCAAGTCATTAAACTCAAAATTTCTGTCATAGATCCATTGGAGCATCTCTACCAGCATGGAAGCATTTATCAGGAAAGGCAGAGATGCTTATACTGCTGAACACAACAAAGGACAACAACAACCTAATAGGCAGCTGTGATGTATATGAAGAAGTACACACTAAACAAGACAATGAAGATTCACGGCATTCTAGAGGCATAACATGGCTGTGGCAGACCTCGGCTCATGTCCCAATTATGGACCCCAACCCCTTAGGGGCAAGAGGGTGGGATCTTCCTCACAATGCTCTTAGCCAGCCTCATCCTCCCCCTGCAAAGGTTGTGTTGCCACCCTGACTCTCAGTGAGGGCCCCCTGGAGTAGCAGCAGTCCTACCAGGAAAGAGGTTTTAAGAGTTGACAGGGCCAGCACTCCAACCCTGCCCACACTGAACTGCCTTCTTGACAGGGCCCTATCAAGAGGCCTGAGCACTACTAGAAAATGTTTCAAGTGAGTGGAAGCAGAGTGTTGGCCCTGATCCCACTTCTCAGGGACCATAGGCTGGGGCACAAAGAGTAGGTGCAGGATGAGGTCCTGGGAAACAATGTGGGATAGCTGGTGCAGGATCAGGGTCCAAGGTCCAGGAAATCGTGTGGGATTGAAATCCAAGGGCCATGGCTGGGATTGGCACACAGACCAAGGGAGCAGCCATAGATGAGGCAGGAGTGGACTGACAGGACAAGAAAAGCAGGCCAAGGCAGGGATGATCTCGCGCTGTTTTCAATCGTGAAGGGCAGGGTGCAAAATCCAGCCTTGCCTTTCATATATAAAACAACCCAAGATGCATCATATGAGGCTTTTAACCCCACACCCACGTCCCAAGCTTCACATTAGTTTCCCCACTGTGAGATTTTCCTGCCATAAATTTCCCCCGGCGTGGTAACTTGGGCAAGAAGCCTGGACAAGACAAGGCAGGATTGGACTAGATAAAACAAGATGAGGCAGGACTGGTCTGGCCGAGACAAGGCAGATGAGGCAGCACTGGACCAGAAACAAGAAGGTGGAAACAAGAAGGTAACAACCGGAACCAGGAAGTGACCCAGCTTTCTGGGGCTACTGGTTGGCCTTATATACATTTACAGGCTATCAGCCAACCAGGAAGTTGGGGGTGTGGAGTGAGGCGGAGCAGGACTAGATGGGCAGCAGATTTTTTTGGGGGGGTTGGACGCTTGTGTTCTCAGCCCGTGACCATTGGTCATAGTGCCTCCTCCGCCACTGCAACTGCACTGTCTCAGCTGTGCCACCTGCAGCCTGGAGATGGGGGGACCCCCTGTCCATCCCCACCTGGAGAAGCCCTGTTCTGCCCCAAGGCCCCCCCCCCCAAATGTATTCTGTAGAAGTGCTGAGTGTGGAGGAAGAGACTATGGCTGCTTTCAGACACCACCCCCACCCCACCCCCACTCATATTTTGGCTGCAGGAGGGAATGTGCAGCCAGGATATGCGTGGGGATTGACCAGTCTGAAAGTCCCCTTTCCCACCCCACCCCACCCCCGGCCCGTGTGACTTTGCTGGCAGACACGCATAGGGATGCAGAGCTGGATTTCCTCAGAGCTGCCTGCCTCCGTTGGAAATTCATGTGTGTGCAACCCACGCTATTACTGCTTTGTTGGACAGCAGAATTGAAGGACTATAATTATAAGTGTTTCTATTTTAACCATTAGAGGGCGGTACTAGGGTAACCACCACCTCATCCTCCTCTCTCTCCTATATGGTCTGAGCATGCTCAGACCAGCACTCTTGGGATGAGGCTGGCTGTTCTCAACACCTTCTAGAAGAGTCCAGCCTGAACTGGAAGAGTGTAGCTGTCTCAGGCTGCTTTTAAACGAGGAGCGCTGAAGCGCCTCCTCAACGCCGCATTAAAGCAAAGCCGCCGGAAGTGACGTTCTCCCCGTTGTCGGCGGTGGCGGCAGCTGGAGACACCGAGCTTTGGAGCGGCGCGTTCTTAAGACTTCAATTATCTGGCTTAAGAATGCGCCGCTCCAAAGCCCCGTGTCTCCAGCCGCTGCCGGCAACGGGGAGAACGTCACTTCCGGCGGCTTTGCTTTAATGCGGCGTTGAGGAGGCGCTTCAGCGCTCCTCGTTTAAAAGCAGCCTGAGAAGGGTGGAGGAGGCCCTGTTCAAGGACTGTTAATTCACAGGCCAGATCTGAATATTTACAGGAGCTGATTTCAACCTTACCTGGAGGAGCGCCCCTTTTCTTCAGCTACAGCCTGCAGCTTGGAAACCTTTTGTCCAGCTTGGACACTTGCACAAGAAGTGGAACTGTGAGCCTGTTTGTTCTGTCTGGGACAAGTGAGATTTTACAAAGACCAGTGTCTCATCATGTGTTTCATAAATGCTTGTGTGTGTGTTTTCTATGTACATTGATTTTCTTCTTCAGTTGTTTTGGAAGAAACTGATGTCTGTTCAGTTAAATGATTTTGTTTGTCTTGTTCAGTTATTAGTATTATTCAGCATGCTTCATGCTATATGTATAAATATCATGTTTCAAGTATAAAGAAATCATAGCTTTCTTTTGTCCTGCAGCTACTGGTGGAGGAAAGTTCTGCTGTCAAATGTCAGACTGAACCTGCCTGCTATTCTTGCAATATTTTGGGGGGGAGTTATAGTGGATTACACGTGCACAAGAGCTCAGGGAGGCATCAGCCTGAGTTGCCATGGGGCACTAAAACCCTAAATCCGGCCCTGAGACTGAGGAAGGGTGTGGCTTAACTGTCACTGGAGGAGGTTTTATAGCCCAGACTGGGCCTTAGCCAGTAGGAACTGGTGGTGATGCAGAGCCAACTGTTGCGTCCAGGGGTCCAAGGGCACTGTTTCAAGCCCAGGTCCTTACACCTGGTTTGGTTCTGTAACCAGGCCCAAGATGGAGTAATGGAGACCTTATGCCTACAATGCCCCTCATATAAATGCACCTGTGGCCACCGCCATGTTAGCCATAGACTTGTTAAGGCTCTGCACCACCTGTGCCCACTCTGAACATTTCCTAGTAGCACTCAGGCTGGCTTGCAGAGGGCCGTCCTAGAGTTCAGACTTCAGAGCCTATGGGCAATTGAGCCTTTTTGCTCCAGTAGCTGTGCCCCTGTAGCATTCCCCAGAAAGTTTGAAGTAACTGGAGGAAAGGACCTTTTCGTTGCTTATCACACAAATTACCTCATCGGTTTCATTCATGCAAACTGCTCATAGCAGGAGAGAAAACACAGAACACTGTAGTGTCCATGCTACTTGCATAGATTCGCTAGCACCCCAAACCTTCACGCAATCTGTTTGTGGTGGGAGAAGGCAAAACTGGGAATACTCTTTGTATTCCCTTCCCTGCACTGTGGGGGAAAACTCATGGAAAAGTGCTATTGGGGTTTTTGGTGTTGGATGAACTATCACATACCATGGTAATGTCTTTTCTGGCAAATCAGTTCCATAAACATAACACTGTCACACTGGAATAAGAGAGCAAATAATACAAAGATAATCATAGAATCAAAGGATCAGAGTTGGAAGGCATCTCGTCTGTCATCTAGTCCAACTGCATGCTAGGATGCAGAATGACCCTACAGCTACAGCACCCGCACCCCCAACAGTCCAGCCTCTTGAAAACCTCCAATGACACAGAGCCTTTAACCTCTGTAGGCAACTTGTTCCATTGTTGCACAACTCTTCTCTTACTGCTGGGATTTTTTTTCCTGATGGAATGTGTTAGTGTCCGGCTAGATCTATATTTAATTGAAGGTGGTACATGGTGCTACCTTCTTGGGTGGCTAGAGACAGTATTGAAAGCAGAAAGCACCACCACCACCCATTGACTTTGCCTTTTCTCATAAGCCTGGACATCCAGAGCTCAGAGAAGCTAGTAGCCTTAGGTCCTTTTCACACAGACACTCTAACACTGATAAAATATGTGTTACATTTTATGATACATGTTGCAGGGCTGCAGGTGTGCTCTATGCATGCCCTGCAACATGTATAATAAAATGTAACACCCATTTTATCAGTGTTAGTGTCGGTGTGAAAAGGGCCATAGAGAGCAGCAGCGAGACCTAACCATGACTGATGAAGTTGAGTCCTAGCCAGGTGGACTGCACTTGGAAGAACAGCCGCCTGAGCGGCAGGCCTCTCCTTACATGGGGGATGGGGAATGGAGAAGTAAGTCTACCAACTCGCACTGCTTCCTTTCTTGGTGGGCTCCATCACTGCTGCTGCTGCTCGGTGGCGTACAATTGGGGCCATTGGCTAGGGAAGGCTTAGCTTTCCAAAGCCTCTTATATGGTACACCTATGTGTTTTATGTGGTATTGTGGAATGTCAAAGGCACAACGTTTTAGACCAGAAAACTATAAATGGGGCAAATGCACAATATACGTTAACAGCATTCCAGTACACGAGGCTCCCACCCTTACTGGAAATGTGTTATCCAGATAAACAAGTCATGTCTTTAATTCTAGATCTCTTCGGCAGACTGTTTCAGCTTTTAATATCCAAAACAGAGTGTTTGCCCCTGTAAATACCCCCTGAGGTGCTGCTGGCATCGATTAAAGAGTCGGAGCAAGTGGAAATGCCAGAATCGTACAAGAACACAAAGTCAAGGGGCCTGTTAACTTAGCCAAGGCCCCAAATTTAGTTGCAGGGGAGGAGTATTTACAGAACAGAATATGAACAGAAATGTTTTCCTAAATGTTTGTTCAAAAAATATGGAAAGATATATATTTTTTTTATTTTAATCATCCCCTTGCAGTGTTTTTAAACCAAACATGACAGCACAGAGCTATGGCACAAAAGCTATTTTTATTAGTAGCAGAAATAGTTGGAAGTAGAAGAATTATTTTGGTAGCACCTAGGTATCTGAGACAGGGATCAGGGTCCCACTGTGTCAGGCACTGTACAAATGTTTTAGAAAAAATATAAATATTATTTAGCTGTATAGCACCAGTAATGTGCCTGGTGCTGAACAATCATCATTAGAAACATCCCCCTGCTCTGAAGGACTTATAATCCAGGCTATACAGGGTGGGGGAAAGGGGGAAGAAAGGGAGAGGGGAACACAGGGAGAGACAGGTACACATTCAAGAACTGGAGAAGTTGCAGGTACATGTGCTTAGCTTAGTTAAAAGGGGAAGTGTGAGGGGAATCCTAGAGTGTAACACAGTATAAGAAGCATAACTGAACAAAACTTATGGGGGTGAGGATCTAGGGAAGACCTGATGGAAGAGGTATGTTACTAGGAGGGATTTGGTGGTCAGCAGGAAGAGAGCAGAATATATTGTGCTCAGGGAGAGAGTTCCAGGTGGTAGGCGCCTCATGGGAGAAGGGGTATAGTATAGATAGTTTAGGGAACACGATACACTTGAGGGTGGTTGTAGAGGGGGAACAAAGCTTCCTGGCAGTGATATAGGGTGTCTTTAGACAGGTGTCTGAATGTGTGTTTTGACCTTGATATGAACACCAGTTTGGCCCTGTGTTCAGCATGTGGCGCTGCTTAGACACACAGCCCATCTTGGGACAAATCGGTGTTTTGTTCGCCACCCAATCTCAGTACACAAGCGCTGCCACCTCGTTCCTGTGTTGTACCTGCTAACGTGCCACACGATATCATTAAACACAACGTTGGTCATGTGTTCAGCCAGAACACACAAATTGTCCTTGCGATGGAAGGGTGTTCACATCGTGTGGTCAACGGATGTTCAACGGGTGGCCCAACTGGTGTTGGGATTGTTATGGTGCTTACACACAACGGCCAAACACGTGCTTAGGGTTTTTGACACCCGATCTTTGTTATGTCTAAAGATATGAGGCACTGACCACACAAGTGGACACCCGGCTCTGTTCTGCTTTCCTCCCTCAGCCCAACCACTATCCTTTGCCTGGCCCCGCGTGGTTTACCCACGTGGCTGTGTGGGACCGGAGTGAGTGGCCGCCGCTCAGAGCCCCTCAGCAGACCTCACCGCACAGCGGGGCAGATAGGAACTGGGTAGACAAGCTGCTGTGCCTAGGGCAGCCTTCCTCCACGTTGGGTAAGGCTGCTCTGCACTGTGTCCTTGGCCTTTTTCTGAGGACACAGCATGTAGCAGCCAGCTGCTCGCCCTGCCCTGCAGTGAGAGAACATCTTGCGGTCTAAGACTGCCTGGAGTGAGCTGAGGTTGTCCAAGGCACAGCAGGCATATTGTGTGGCTGCATCCTCTGTGTTTGCACCATGCCCAGTAGTGGAGTAAAAGAAGTTCAAACTGGAGGGGATAGATCTACTCATATGGGTAGCATTGCACCCATGATTAGCTATAGGACCAACCTGGATGCTTCTGCACTGCAGTGAGGTATTTATATATAGCTCACTTGTATTGAGAAGGCCATGTGGCCAATTCAATTAAAATTTGGATTTGGATATATAGCTCACTGAAACTGAGCTATATATAAAATTGTATACTGAAATTGTATGTCAAATTATGTGTGACAGCAAGACTAAACTGTCCAATGGCATGGTAAATGGACCTTTTCCATTCATATATTAGGATGACTCCCAGGATTGGCCATAAGGAGCCTATGTAGTAGTGGGGAGTGCTCATTGGTTAATGTAGGGTTGCCCATCTCCCTCCAAGTGTAAACCTGGGGTTAATCCATATTGGAGATGGTGGGGGTAAAAGTGCTGTTATGTCTATTTCTGACATATTTCCACTCCTTACAGAGTGTGGTGACATCACAATATTCTGAAGAGGGTGGGGTCACATCAGAAAAGGGGAAGAGTAATTTTATTTATTTATTTTAACCATTTTTACCCCACCCTCATCCTGCCTCAGACAGCTCCAGGTGGCTAACATATGAGTTAAAACAACAATATAAAACATATAAAACAATTTTAAAATCATCATGAGTATAAATACAATAAATAGTGGACTTAAAAAATACCTCTTCCCAACCTTCCCCCCACCCACTACCTGTCTCCCCCCACCAAAAGCCCAGTGGAACAGCCAGGTCTTACACTGTCGTGTCGGCGGAAGGAGGGAAGATCTGGGGACAGACAGACCTCCGCCAGGAGGGAGTTCCACAGCCTCAGAATGGCCACCGAGAACGCCCTCCCCATGGTCACCACCTGGGAGACCTCAAGGAGGGTGCTCCCAACCAACCACAGGGGGTGATCCAGGACCTGGGGAATGAGGTGATCACACAAGATAGACAGGGCCCAGGCTGTGTAGGGCTTTATAGGTCAAAACCAGCACCTTGAATTGGGTCCGGAAGACTATAGGCAGCCAGTGGAATGAACGGAGCACAAGTGTTATGTGCTCTCTGTGCCCCATCCCTGTAAGGAGATGAGCTGCCGTGTTTTGCACTAGTCTCTGGACCGTCACCAAGGGTAGCCCCATGTAGAGCGCAGTAGTCCAGACTTGAGGTGATGAAGGCATGGATGATGGTGGCCAGGTCAGAGTCTGAGATGTATGACTGAAGCCGACGTATCAGATGTAATTGACTAAAGGCACTCCTCGCCACAGCTGCCACCTAGACATCCAGGTGGAGCTGTGTGTCAAGGGTACCCTCAGACTCTGAACCTGGAGAGACAGAGCAGGGCGAACCCCATCCATGATGAAAGTCACCAGCTCCCCAGCCCCACCAACCAGCATCACCTCCATCTTGTCAAGATTCAACTTCAGACAGCTCACCATCATCCAGTCCCCCACAGCTGCCAAACACTGAGTAAGCACTGCTGCCGGGCCTGGGTCAGATGAAAAAGAGAGTTTGAGTTGGGTGTCATCAGCATACTGATGACCCAGAGGCTGCATGTACATGTTGAACAAGGGAGGGGACAGAATCAAACTTTGCAGCACTCCACACATGAGATCATGGGCAGATTAAGGGTGGTCCCCCAGCACCACCCGCTAAGTCCTCCCAGACAGGAAAGAGCTGAACCATTCAAGAACAATTCTGGCCACTCCCGCCCTGTCCCACAAGTGGACCACCAACATCTCATAATGAACCATGTCAAATGCAGCTTAAAGATCTAACAGGATCAACAAGGTTTACCAACTTCAATCCAACTCATGGTGGAGGTCATTGACCAAGGTCACAAGCACAATCTCAGTGCCATAATCCAGACAAAAAGGGGCCTGTCACATCCCCTCTCTGACATAACCTCACCTTTGCAAAGTTCCATAACATCACAGTGATCACTAAGGGCAGGACCACATTGGACAGGGGGAAGAAAAGTCCATAGAGCCAGCCTCTTTTCTGACATGGCCTGACCTCCCCTGCTGCCCTCAGACGCCTCAGTTCTCTGGGTTAGCCATTGGTGCTTCTGGGTGATGAAGAGAAGTCAGGGCTTCCCATGGAACCTAGAGACTCTGGGTCAACACCTGGAGACTCCAGATTTTATTTAAATATTTATTTATTTAATATATTTATACCCCGCCTCTCCTGAAAACAGTCCGATTAAACTTGGAGTGTTGAAAACCCTAGATTTATATGATCTTATGGACTGTCTGTGAGGGAAATATGGCAGAAAAATATCTCCTGCATATCTGTTTACTCCAGTAAGGCAGAGGTGAATGAAAAGTGCCTGGGCAGAAGGTGGCTTCAAGTGCTGAGGAAAAGAGGAGGTCAGAATCACCTCAGAACATAAGAGCTGCCATACTGGGTCAGACTAAAAGCCTGCCTTAAAAAATATCCTGTCTCTGACTGTGTCTAATCCTGCATGTTTCTAATGAAGTCTTCCGGAAGCCAAAGGGCAGTTATGGAGCGACCAATATCCTGTTGCTCAGTCCCTTTTCCCAACAGCCATAGAAAATTTAAGGATTCCCTAAGTGTGAGGCTGAATCCCCAACTATTGTGAGACTACTCTTAGGGAAGCCTACTCTTAAGGAAGCCATTGCTTCCCTAAGTGTCATATAGCGCTGGTTTTGGCGCTGGTGGCGGGGATGCCCTCGCCGGCTCTGGCAGAACTCAGGCGTCCCCGGAGCGCAGTGGGGGTGGGGCCTCAGAACCCCACCCTTCAGTCAGGGAGCGATGACGGGAGGAGCCAGGGAGCGCTAGAGCTGAGCCCAGCAGGGCGGAAGTGGTGGAGGTGCTGCGGCGCTCGGCCCGCTTGCAGGCGTGACAGGGCAGGGCAGGGCAGCACAGGCTATATGAGGCAGTTACACCCACCCTGCCTTTGCTGGTGATCAGATCTATGTATGAACCAGCCCCGCGTGTGGATCTTCTTGTAGAACAAGTGGATTCATGTGGAGACAAGGAGTGGAAGCATGTGTGGTGTGAGTGGTGAGTGTGTGAACATGAGCGTGGGATTGTGTTAGAGTGTGGGATAACTGGTGTAGCCTTGCCTTCCCTTCTTCTTGTTTGGGCCCCTCTCCTTTCGTGTTCATGGGTGTGGGGTATGTGCTCCTGTCTCCCCCCTCCTCCCTGTCCTCAACCCCCTCTCCTCACCCGGCCTTACATTCCACCCCTTTTTTATTTATTATTATTATTATTATTATTATTATTTATATAGCGCCAGCTATGTACCTGGCACTTTACACAAAATACGATAGACACGGTCCCTGCTCGAGAACTTACCAGCCAATACCATCTCACAAATGCTCAGTGTGCAGCAAATCCTGTGAGGACACATGACCAACAGTGGCCAATAGTTGTACATGTGGCACTGTGACAGACCTGTCCGTCCCTACCCCGCGGACCTAGAGGAAGGAGGCGGGGACTTCAGTGAAAGCGAGGAAGCATACCCGCTGCCGGCGGTAACGCTGACAACCTCTAAGATCCAGGGACAGACCAGGGAAGCCGGGCGGAGAGAAGACGAGGGAGCGAGCCCCGCAGCCGATGGGGAGACAGCACCGAGACTTCCGGGTTCCCCGGCGAAAGGAAAGGAGCCGGGAGCCACGGGGGAAGCCCAGAGGAGGACGTCATCAGGCGGTGCCCAGCCGAAGCCAGGGAGAACACGTCACACCTGCGGGAGAGGCAGAGGCAGCCTTAAAAGGGACTCGGAGGAGACTGACCGGGGGACCCACGCAAGGCGATCGGATCAGGCTGTGCAGGGTTGTCACGTATGGGAAGAGGAACTCTAAGAGCTAGCGAAGGGGACTGCCTGCAAGAAGGGGGGGTTCACGCAGGACACGGAGGTGAGGGGAGGGGGGCTATAGGCTCAGGCCACGGCCTGCGGGAATACCCCTACAGGAGGACAGGGTGGTGTCCCTGTTCCTCGAGGGGGTGGCCTGGAGAACAAGGGGGATTCCCCACCCGGCCGGCCCCGGGTTTGGAAGCTGGCCGGGCACACAACTAGAGGGGCTCGGACAACTGGCGTAGTTGACAGGATCGGCCTTAAGGGGCGGGGCACTCGTCCATCCTCTCGCCAACTCAGGGCCCCGACCCCCCGGTTCAGTGGGGACCAGGGCAGGATGGAACCCGAGGCATTGCTGAAATGGGTTATGGACACCCAGAATGCCCAGTTAGAGAACCAACGGGGATATCTGTAGCAGCTCACCACTGACTTGGCTAGCACGCAAGTGCGTAGTCAGGCGCAGATGGCCGAGCAGGTGGCGGCCTTGTTAGCCCCGGCTTTGAATGCCCTCACCGCCAACGTCGCCGGAGCCGGGGAGCCCAAGGGTCCCACGGTGCGGCTGATGAAAATGGGCCCAGCTGATGATCTGGAGGCATTTCTGAACACCTTTGAATGGGTGGCCATGGCAGCCCGATGGCCAGAGGCCCAATGGGCCATCACCCTGGCCCCCTGCCTATCCAGCTCAGCTCAAGCAGTATACGACCGCCTCAGTCCCGGGGAGGTGGCCGACTATAAGAAGGTAAGAGAGGCCATACTAGGAGGGCTGGATATCTCAGAGGAGACCTACCATCGGAGGTTTAGGGCAGAAAAGTACCCTCCCGGGTCCTCGCCCCAAGCGGTGGCCCAGAAGCTGTGCACCCAAGGGCTGAGGTGGCTAAAACCCCAGCAACGATCCCCCGTGGAGATAATAGAATTAATATTAACGGAACAAAATATATCGATCCTACCCCCGGGAGGAAGGGCGTGGGTGTCCCGCCACAAGCCAAATACCCTAGATACGGCAGTGCAGTTGCTGGAGAACTATGAAGCCTTTGAGGGGAGCGGAGGAGGGATGTTCCGGGAGGGGGCCAAACCCAGACTTAGGGAGGATAGGTACCTCCGACCTGGAGGGGGGTCCAGGGAGGGGAAAGGAGCCGGACGGGGAATAGGTTCCCCTCGAGAAGAAATGCCGTGAGGGGGATGGGGCTCGGGGGAGGGCCAGGGGAGCTGACCTCCGGGCGGCGGGACTCTGGGGGGGCCCTTGCCCAGCCCCAGGAAGCATGGGGGACTAGCCCTCGGGCAAGAAAGGGGGAGTAGTCCCGGGGGGAGATTATGTTTCCAGTGTGGGAAACCCGGGCATTTTAAGCGAGAATGCCCCCTAATGGACTGCACCTTCTCAGACGGGTGGCTAGGTGAATGGCAGGGGAAGCCGGGACCACTGGACAAGCCCCTGATCCCCGTCTGGCTGGGGAATTTTGAGTACCAAGCTCTCGTGGATACCGGATGTGGGAAGACCTTAGATAGGAAGGGGCTCCAAGGGCTCCCACGAGCAGGGGGTCCGCAAGTGCTCATCCGGTGTCTCCACGGGGAGGTGCGACTGTACCCATCATGTGTAGTCCACCTGTGGGTCAATGGAAGCCGGGCGGCTATTGCTGCGGGGGTAGTGCCGGGGCTAGCCCACCCGGTGATCCTAGGTCGAGATTGGGGGTCTTTGGCGGCCTTTAATACCCCTCCCCTTGGTGGGGATACCCTTTGAAAGGGTTGGGATGGATATCGTGGGCCCAGTTGAGCGATCGACGGAGGGGTACTGCTACCTCTTGGTGCTAGTGGACTACGCCACTAGGTACCCCGAGGCGGTGGCCCTACGATCTATAAAGGCACCCGTGATAGCACGAGAACTAATAAAAATCTTTGTGAGGGTGGGGTTCCCCCAGGCCCTACTCACGGACCAGGGGACAAATTTCATGGGGAAGGTGATGAAGCAGGTCTGTAAGGTCCTTCACATTAAGCAGCTTAGGACTTCAGTATATCACCCCCAGACCGATGGCTTAGTCAAGCGGTTTAATCAAACCTTGAAGAACATGTTGAGGAAGTTTGTGCGGGAGGAACCACGGGCCTGGCCGTCCTTGCTGCCGG